>BLSH010551529.1:339658-353396 GCA_018402905.1 Glandirana rugosa | reverse complement strand
GATCCTATCCCACTTCCCTAAATACCCTACGGGTTGAACTTAGTTTTTTTGTAGTTTTTACCCTGTTGAACGAAGGAGACATGTTTTGTTATAAAAACGCCTAGTTATCGTTTTCAGGTAATGTCTGATCCTCGAGAATCGGGGAGAACCTTTATCGTGTTGTAATTTCTGTTTGACGTAAGAGAGGATTACATCTTGACGAGGGACGAGGTGACGAATGTCCATCACAACTCGCTTGGGCCTGACATTGCAAGCCCAGGCATGGCTTGAAAGCCCACAGGCACCGTGCCTGGGCCTGGGCCTGTAAAGTTTTTAGCAAGCCCAAGCCAGGCCCCAAGAACCCGAACGATTTTTGAAATGTCCGGGTCCGGGTCCGTGCCACGGACACCCGAAAGTTCGGTACGGACCCGAACGTTACAGTCCGGGTTCGCTCAACACTACCTGTAAGCAGTGGAGCAGGGAGCAGTTCTACATTAGGAGAGAATGCAGTTTGTCTTTAATGTTGTGCTATTTCCAAGAGGGGCTAAGAGCTCCTAGTCTGTAATGGACTTTTGCTATTGATCCGCAAAAATATTGTTTTGTACAGAGGAAGCAAGTTGTCCCATTTTTGATGTTTTTTTGATTCAAGTTGGGCATCCCATAAATCCCTTCACCCTATCCTAGTTGTTACCCCGTAGCACCCTCTAGTGTACTAGGTGTGAGAGAGAGTTTTTTTTGTCAATGTAGGCAAATGTATGCAGGCTTGGCTAGTAGCCAGGCCTGCTTGTTTTTGTTTCTGGGTTGGCAGACATCCAGGGAGAGCTGGATGACTCACAGGCAGCATCACTAAGGCCTTCCACTAATTTCCAGAACGTGCTGGAATCTTCTGGAAACATAGAAGAAGAGGTGAGGTGGAGCTGCCTAGCGTATTCTGAGGGCCCTGACCAATCCCCAACTTATTTGGATTGGCGGAGGGGAGGGGGAGCAGGCCTCCTCAAATGCTCTGGTTCAGCCCAGCTGGGGAGGAGTTGTCCGGGTGGTAGCTGGAGATGGAGTGTTAGGCTGTCGGTGACCTTTGAGGGAACTCCCCAGACTGGGGGGGTGACCTTGGGCCTGGGCTTGGGTGCAGACAGGACCCTCTCAAGACACACAGATGTGTCCTGGACAGGAGGCACGGGAGCAAGGAGAGGACAGCAGAAGAACACTGCCAGGCAAGTCTCCAGGGGGAACAACAAAGTGCACCATAGGGGAGTGACACACAGTCAGGAGGACTGGGAGGCATGCCTGAGAGGACTGGGTGCAAGCAGTCTGGGATGGGTACAGAGCCAGTGGAGAGGACTGTGGTGACACGGGCAGCGGAAAGAGGCAGCTGTGGTCAGGAGGGCTGGCAGGGCCTGAGGAGGTGGTACTGGGATTATTAGTCATGTGGGACAGCTAGCACTAGGACTACCATTTTTTGCTACACCATAGGGGCCCCCATGGTCCCTGCCTGCAAAGGGAATTTTTGCTTTGGGCCTGGCTGAGCCAGTGTCAGGCCTGCAATTCAGTGCTAGCTGGTCCTGGGAGTGATAGTCTTCAAGAAAGTTTGCGCTGGAGGAAGAGAGGAAGTTGTATATACTGGAGGTGTTGCTTTTACAATCAACTGGGCATCCCATATATACCCTATCCCCATCCAGGCTACAATCCCCTCAATAAAACATAAAAAACAAAGTACAGGGACTGCTTCTTGACTACTGAGTGTCTGAAGATTTGTGTGCCTGGCTGTGCAGGGGGGAGGCGGACCACAATTACCAGCAGCCCCTACAGGTGTACCGATACACCCTTAGTAAAACATCAAAACAAGCCAAGGGACTGACTTCTTGTGTTTGTATGCAAGCATAAAATATGTGTGGCCTGGCTATGCAGGAGTAGGGGAACCAATTACCAGCAACCCCTGCAGGGGTAGTGCTACACAGGGATCACCAGGTGATAATAATGTTGAACTAATTGTTCTTGAGTTACAGTCAGGTCCATAAATATTGGGACATCGACACAATTCTAATCTTTTTGGCTCTATACACCACCACAATGGATTAACTGCAGACTTACAGCTTTAATTTGAGGGTATTTACATCCAAATCAGGTGAACGGTGCAGGAATTACAACAGTTTGTATATGTGCCTCACACTTTTTAAGGGACCAAAAGTAATGGGACAGAGTAACACTCATAAATCAAACTTTCACTTTTTAATACTTGGTTGCAAATCCTTTGCAGTCAATTACAGCTTGAAGTCTGGAACACATAGACATCACCAGACGCTGTGTTTCATCCCTGGTGATGCTCTGCCAGGCCTCTACTGCAACTGTCTTCAGTTCCTGCTTGTTCTTGGGGCATTTTCCCTTCAGTTTTGTTTTCAGCAAGTGAAATGCATGCTCAATCGGATTCAGGTCAGGTCGATGTCCCAATATTTAGGGACCTGACTGTATATTATTTAAAATGAACAAGTTCTTCACCCAAGAGCAAAGCAACAGGTAAGCAGGGGTTAGTTTGTGTTGTGCACTGCAAAAAAACTTCAGGTAGCAGAGTTTTTCAGTGCAGTGAGTGGCAACAATGCAATGTTGCTGCAGTGAATATAACTGTATTGAAATGTCACTCATTCCAATAAAGGAAATTGTGTAATGCTCTAAGATCAGCAAATTGGCACTGTGTCTTCCACACCAGCAGCCATCCATTCAATGCGGCATGCTGGTGTGAACGGGCCCTTACTGCTCTCCCCTGCTATTCCATTCAACCACCAGAAGTGAACAAAAATCCCTGTTACTTCTGTGTATATTTGAGCAAATGACTCACTCCTTTTCCTCCCCATGGCAGCCCTGGTACTTGCCAATTGGCCACTCAAGCACCCTGCAATGTCACATGGGGGCAGGAATATAGTCCTTAGCTCTCTATAAGCTCCAAATTATGACTCAGAGCTTGCACAGCTGTGGATGGGTGCAGCATATTTCAGTGGTAATACCAAACACTCAGTCCAGATGCAATTAATGGAACTTATATTGAAGTCAATGAAAGACAGTTCACAACAAGCCCCGTGGAAGGAACCCCAAATGGGAACACTGGTTATGGATGACAGCAGAATGTAGCCGCGAAAATCTCAGCAGAGCTGACAGCATCTGCCTTCAGGAGTGGAATGTGGCCTGGCCTGGCCGGTCCAAGCCCAAGTGGGAAAGTTTCTAAGAAGAGTGGCGGATCCCTAAGCTTTCCCTACTCATCTGGAACCTTTCCCTACCACTAGTACTGCCCCTGGCAGACAGGTGGCCTGTCCCTACACTACCCACACACTGAAGGAGCCAGGGTCTTGAATAAGACTCTGCCTGACCCAAGATGGCCACCAGGGTAACATGGGCCTTCAGCATGCCCCCAGTGACCCAGGAAACCATAAAGGAACCATGTTTCTCCTGACTTCCTCTCGCTCTACACTATCACTGTGGTTGAGAGCCGCCCGGAGGTGGAGAAAACAAACTGCACCTGCCTACGCAGCTACCCCTCTTTGCAAGTATGTGCACCTGGTGGGGCCAGCATTAAAGTGAACCTAACATTGGTTTGCTTAAAATATGCAGCTTAAGTCTGGGTTCACACTAGTGCAAACTGGTTGTGGGTTTCCCTACATCAAATTCGCATGACAGGAGAGTGTGACCGGATCTCAATAGAGCTGGTTCACACATCTCTGTGGTGGCTGCAGAACTGATTGCACAGGGCCCAGTGCATGTTTGGCTCAGTTTTCAGGTCCGAATTTAGGCAAAAGATTCGGGCCTCATTTGTCCCTGAAACGGAGAACAGGGACGCACCCTCAAGGGTTAGTTCACCTTTTAAGAAAAAAATGAAAAAGTGAACTAACACCATACTCCTACCCCCAGTACCTGCTATACTTACCCCCAGGGGTGATAAGCTGTTAGTGTCCACGCATCTAGTCAGTGGCGGCTGGTGTTTTTTTTATTGGGGGGGTGGCAAACAACCACCCGAGGTTGGTCGGGTCATCTGTACATACTCCCCCACGGGGTCGATTGGTAGGTCATCCAGCCCCCCACTTACCCCCGGTCTAGGTGGCTGGGCAGCGCTCCTACGGGTGGGAGGAGGTGGCTTCCATCGCGTCTCCTCCTCCTCTGCATCACGGGGGCTTCCACTGTGTGTCTCCTCCCTCCTCCTCCTAGGCATCCAATAGGATCGCCTGTCCTTTCAGCCAATCGGGTGAAGGGTGGGGTGACAATAGCGAATATTCATTTGCTATTGTCACACAAGTGAGTGTGCCAAACTTTTTTGAGGCCTATTAGAGCCTCAGACTCAATCACGTGCTTCAAAAAAAAATACTCTATTGGAATCCGTGTGTCTGGCGCCTTGCGTGTAGATTAAGGGGGCAGATGCATGGTTGGGGGGACCTCTTATGGACGGACCACTGCTGCATCTAGTGCAGTGGCCTTTTTTCTGCAGCACTTCTGGGAAAAATCAGAGCGACGCTCTGCTGGTATTGACTACTCAGAATTGCTGATCCATCCCAAGAGCCCTGCAAAAATAAGAGGGAGAAAAGAAGTGATTTCAAATCCTCGGACCGCTGTACAGTCTGTGTGGGCACTGACTGTTCGCCACCCATGGAGGTAGGTACTGCGGGGGGGTGGAGGTGTACGGTGTAATTTAACCTTTGTACGGTGTAATTTAGCCTATTCATTTTTTTCTGAAAAGATGAACTTACACTTTAAATGCCATCATGTGAACGAGTCCACAGCAACCCAGCAAAAATGTGACAGTGACAAAAACTGAATTTATAATGGGTGAAAAACATGCTTAGCAAACTATAGTTTTCTTTTAAGATTGTAAAGTACACAACCGCACCCCGCTGTCATTGATTTAAATCCAGTTTGTGATTATTAGATAACATTTCTTCCCTGTTACAGATGATGCACAGCCCTGCCATACACAAAAAGGAACATAACTCACTCCAAGTGAATATCACAGATTCCCTTCCAATTCTTAGAGTACTCTAAATAATAATTTATCTCATAGAGCGCTGTGCCACTGGGATCAAAATCATTTCATATAACTAAAATAAAGAAAACATTGTGGTTGATTAAGGAGACAGAAAAAATATAAGATGAATAGAATTTATATTTAAATTGATGACATTTGGCTTTTATTTCCTGAAATCGCAAAGAAATAAACCCAAAGGATTTTTGAGAGGTAGAAGAAGAGTGTTTTTTATGCATACATTTCTTCCAGCAGATAACATCATTAACCACTTCAGCCCCGGAAGGATTTCACACTTTAGGACCAGAGCATTTTTTGCGATTCAGCACTGCGTCGCTTTAACTGACAATTGCGCGGTTGTGCGACGTTGTACCCAAACGAAATTTGCGTCCTTTTTTTCCCACAAATAGAGCTTTCTTTTGGTGGTATTTGATCATCGCTGCGTAATTTCTGATCGCCGCTATAAACAAAAGAAGAGCAACAATTTTGCAAAAAAAAAAAACAAATTTCTTACTTTTTGCTAAAATACAAATCCAAAAAAAAAATACAAAAAATCATTTTTTTTTCATCAGTTTTGGCCAATTTATATTCTTCCTCAAATTTGTGATAAAAAAAATCACAATTGGCGTTTATTGATTGGTTTGCGCAAAAGTGGCCGCGTTTACGGATGATGAGAATTCATTTCTGGGGATTTTATTTATTTTTTATTTTTTACTAGTAATGGCGGCGATCTGCGATTTTTAGCGGTACTGCAATATTGGGGCAGACATGTCGGACCATTTTGACACTTTTTTGGGACCATTGGCATTTATACAGTGATCAGTGCTATAAAAATGCACTGATTACTGTGTAAATGCCATTGGCAGTGAAGGGGTTAACCTGCAGGGGGCGCTCTAAGTTAAGTTCCCTGGGCGTGTTCTAACTGTGTGTGGGCTGCCCTAGCAGGGGAAGGGAAGTGATCACAGCTTCCATGTAGAGGAAGGCTGTGATCACAGCCCTTCCCCCTCTCACAGAACGGAGGTCCGTGTTAACTTACACGGACCTGCGTTCTTTCAGTGCAGGGGGGCATCGCGGGTAGCCGGCAGCGATCGAGTCCACTGCACCCGCTCCCTGGCCCCCCCCGAACACAGTGAGCGCGCGAGCGCGCCTCCGGCAGCGCGCGCGCTCACAGTGCACGATCTTGCAGCCGTCGTCGTATGACGGCGGTTTGTGATATCGAGCCACTTTGTCGTCTTCAACCTGCGGTTGACGGTCGGCAAGTGGTTAAAGGCAATCAGATTGAGTTACTAAAGGCAAATAGACTGTTCACTTCGCAAGGAAGTTGCACTTTGCAAGGGAATTATCCCCAGAGCTTAGTGTATGAGGTGAAGCTCTGCTGACTTCCATTATCCAATCATGTGCAAGCAAAAATATTGTTTATCTTTTTCCTTGTATGTGATTGGTTATTCTTTGCAAAGTGAAATTTCACCACATTCGCTAAGCTCCGGTGAAAATGCCTTTGCAAAGTGCAACTTCCCTTGCAAAGTTAACAGTCTATTTGCCTTTAGTAAATCAACCCCATTGCTACATAACATCACCCTTGTGTGCTCTGATTCTTGATTGTTCATTGCTGATGTTGGGAAATTTTTAGCATGACTTCAGTCAATCTACAAGTCTGGTGGTTATGGTCTTGTTCCCCTCAACTCCTCCAGCCTTGTAGAGAGTTAAAGTGATAATAAACTCAGTGGAAAAGGGGGGGGGGGGAATGGTCTGGAATACTGGAAAGGAATAAAAAGGGATTTTTGCGGTGCCCAACACGTTCATAAATTGACAAATAAGTACATAAAAAATTATATTTTATTAATACAGATCAAAAAGTGCACAACAGCACAGTACTGTTAAAAATTGTAGTGCATATACATAAGAACGCTTGCATTAATGGAGTACATTCATAGGTGGTGGTGCTGTTCGGTGGTTTCCATCCTACATGTTTCGCCTAAATAAGGCTTCATCGGGGACTTAACAGGCCACCCATAGAGTATCTAGCACTCATTGAACTCAAAATGCGCGCCGTTGCCCCAGACAGACCAGAACCCCGCCAGCACATGCATATCACACTGGGGAGGGGGGCGCTGTGTGTCCACAGCCGGCTCCAAATGTACCGGATCAAGCAAGCTAGGTTTAGTAATCAAGCATGGAGGGTGTTAGAGTGGCCTTTACCACAAGACTGAGTTTAATGAGGTTTTTGATAAACAACCCTCCAGTGCCAGTTTTTGTTTTCTATTTTTTTTTTTTTTACAAGTTGAAGTAAAGGCAGAGCCACTTACCTCTGCTTCAACAGTGCAATGCCCATGTAGATGTGTGTGGTTCGTTTCATTCCAAATTGAAATTTGGACAAATTTTTCAATGTTCGGAAATTCAGACGTATCCAAATTTCTGAATTACAATAGTAACACATTTAAACAAATCCAATTAAAGAAACAACATTTCGGACAAAATTCAAATTCGAACAGTTTTCAAATTGAATTTAATATACTAGAATAAAAAAGAATAGAATAGAAAATGAAATAATATAATATATTAGCGTAAGACAGAAGAGAACATAAAATAAAAGAATAGAAAAAAAAGAATAGAAAATAATATAGTAAAATAGAACAAAATAGAATATAAAATAATATAGTAAAAGAGAACAAAATAGAATATAAAATAAAGGAATAGAATAGAACAAATAGAATACAATAACATAGAATATAACCATCTTCTGAAATTCAATCTTCAAACAGAACACATTTGAATTTGAATACAATAGAAAAAAATAGAATAGAAAAATTGAATACAATAGAAAAGAATAGAATAGGATTTAAAAAAAATGATAGAATAGAAAGAATATAACCATTTCCCAAAATTTTAATAGAATACATTTAAATGGAATAGATTAGAATAGAAAATAAAGGAATAGAATAGACTAGAATAGAAAGAATATAAAACAAATAGAATAGAACAGAATAGAATAGAAAGAATATAACCATCTTCTGAAATTCAAATTTTGAATAGAATAAATTTGAATAGAATAGAAATGATTGGAATAGAAAATAAAATAATAGAATAAAGAATAGAAATGGATAGAAAGAATATAATTGTTTTCCAAAAATTTGAATTTCAAATAGAATACATTTGAATTCGAATAGAATATACCAGAAAATAAAAGAGTAGAATAGAAAAAGCAACAGAATAGAATGGAATAGATAGAATACAACCATCTTCCAAAATTCTTATTTCGAGTAGAATAAATTCGATTTCGAATGGAATTCGATTTGAACATAATTCAAATGGAATTCGATTGCAATTCAAATGGAATTTAAATTCCAAATTGATTTGAATTTGAATAAATGAAACAAATTCCAAAAACAAATGAAACAAATTTAACTAAACAAATTTATGTACATATGTACGTATGTCTACGCCCATGAGGTCCCTCCCCAGTGCTGGTATCTTCTCCCTGGCTTCTTCCGGTTGCTGGTCTTCGCCAAGTCTTTGGCATGGGCCTCATTCAACCCAGCACACAGCACCATGCTGGATATGTGAACTGAGCTGCACATGTGCAGCTTAGTGTACATTTTGTAGAAGGATTGTGAATAGGCAGGTACATTTATTTTATTGCAGAAGAAACATTTCAGGTCTCTTCTGCAATAAAGCACTGACTTCCATTGTAATTCTGGCCATACATGGGTAGAATGTATGAATTCACTAATAGTTTATGGGGTCAAATTGAAAATTGTTTTTGACTGAAGTGACTAGCAAAATTAAAGGAGCAGGATGGAAATGTTTTCGGGAACAAATGAATATCTAACAGTGAACCTAGATTCACACTGACAGCGGGAACAAAATTGTTTGAGTTCAGCTGAACTCGCACTCGCATGTCAGTCCCGACTTCAGGGGCGATTTCAGGGGCATCTGTGTGGGTTGCTGCACAGATGTCTATGCAAATTGCACCCTGAAGTCGCCAAAAGTAGTACAGAAACTACTTTTGGGAATCGGTGCGGCGCTGCAAATGTGGCGTTGCACCAATTCGGACAGTGCTATTGCCAGCAATTGCTGCCGATGTGGCATGCGATTTGACATGTCAAATTGCATGCCAAATTGCTCCAATGTGAACCTAGGCTAAATGTCAGAACCTTCAGGGCCACCCTGACTGCTGGGTCCCTTTTCATTGGGTCCCGGGGCCCTTTCTATTGGTCCGGGGTACCTTCGCACTGATCCCGGGCCCCACGCAGGGCCCTTTATGTGTCGCAGCATGAACCAGGGATTATAATTTCTGTCCCGCTGCTTCCTCAAACCAGCCCCCCAATCTCATGCACCCTTTGGAATGACCACTCCATCTGTAATAAGCTCACTTCTGTGCATGACCTGTTCATCTCTCATGGATTTAACATACGCACCATAACTGAAACCTGGCTTCAAAATTTTGACACAGCTTCTCTTGCTGCCCTCTCCCATGGTGGTCTTCACTGGACTCACTCCTTCAGACCCAATGGAGAGTGGGATTCCTTCTATCTCCACAATGCACCTTCCAAGTTCTTCCTATCCCCCCCCCCCCCCCTCTATCCCTCTCTTCTTTCGAGATGCACTGTATTCGTCTGTTTTCTCCCATTTCTCTGAGGATTGCAGCAATCTATCGGCCTCCTGGACCAGTTTCGCACTTTTTTGATGACTTCACTGCCTGGCTACCCTACTTTCTCTCCTCTGAAATTTCCATGATCATTCTTTGTGACTTCAACATTCCTGTCACTGTTAATAGCCCGGCTACAGCTCAACTTCTCAACTTAACCTCATCTTTTGATCTAACCCAATGGACACACACTTCCACTCACTCCAGCGGTAATACACTTGACCTTGTATTCTCCCATCTCTGCAATCCTGGCAACCTCACCAACAACCCATTTTCTCTCTCTGATCACAACCTCATCAGTTTCACTGTATCCTTGCCTCCAACCACCCATCCCTCCAAGCAGCAAACAATCACTTGTAGGAACCTCCACCACTTTAATCCTTCTCTTCTCTATTCTGCTACTGACCACCTATATGACAAAATCTTTCCCCTGTCTTGTCCTGACCTGGCCACCTCTGTCTACAGCAGTTCACTCTCATCATCACTGGATGCACTTGCTCCTCTAACTACACGCAGAATGAGGCCCCGACCGTTACAACCATGGAAAACTGACAACACTAGAAATCTCAAGAGACATTGCCGTGCTCTTGAGCGACTATGGCGTAAAACCAAATGCCTGAAGGACTTCACCCTATATAAATCTGCCCTTCTAAAATACAAATCCTGCCTCCAAGCTGCCAAACAAGCCAACTTTGTTTCTCTCATTAATACCTTGTCATCCAGTCCCTGTCGGCTCTTCTCAACCTTTAACTTTCTGCTTCGTGCCCCACCCCCTCTACCCACTAACTCACTCACTGCCCAAGAGATCACCAATCACTTCAAAGACAAGATTGATGCAATACGTGAGGACACCGCCACTGTGCAAACATCCTCCCCATCCGGCATACTTTGCCTAACAGCACAGTCAATGCTCTCCTCTTTTGAACTGGCTACTACTGAAGAGATTACGGAACTTTTTTCAGATGCCCACCTAACCAGTTGTCCACTGGATCCTGTTCCCTCACAACTACTACGGTCACCCTTCTATTCTATCCTATGCTCCCTCACTCACATCTTCAATCTCTCCCTCTCTAGTGGCACCTTCCCCTCCCCTCTAAAACATGCGCAGATCACTCCCATACTTAAAAAGCCCTCACAGGACTCCACCAACCTGAACAACTTAAGACACATCTCATTGCTCTCATTCACCTCTAAGCTTCTAGAACGCTTAGTCTACAACCGTCTTAGCTCCTACCTATAACCTTCTTGACCACTTACAATCTGGCTTTCATTTGCAACATTCCACAGAAACTGCCTTACTAAAACTCACTAACTATTTACTAACTGCTAAAACCAATGGCCACTACTCCATACTCCTATTGCTTGATCTCTCTGCGGCCTTTGATACTGTTGACCACCCGCTCCTTCTCAATAAACTCTGTTCGCGCTGCCTCCAAGATTCTGCTCTATCCTGGTTCTCCTCCTACCTATCACAGCCCTCCTTCAGTGTTACCTACAACTCTGTCTCCTCCTCTCCACTTCCCCTTTCTGTCAGGGTCCCCCAAGGCTCTGTTCTTGAACCCCTTCTCTTCTCTATCTACACCTCCTCCTTTGGTCACTTGATAACTGCCCACAGTTTCCAATACCATTTATATGCCTCACTCCTTCAGTCTTCTCTCGCATTACTAACTTACTAACTGACATATCAGCATGGATGTCACACCACATCCTTAAGCTAAATCTCTCTAAAATTGAGCTGGTAATATTCCCTCCTGCCCGTGTCCCCCCCATGACTTTTCCATCAAAATCAATAATACAACCATCAGTCTCCTCCCATGCTCGTCTCCAGGATTTCTCCAGAGCCCCTCCCATCTTCTGGAACGCTCTACCTCAACCTGTCCGCCTATTTCCTTCTCTTGCTACCTTCAGGCAATCCCTGAAAACTCATCTCTTCAGGGAAGCCTATCACACCTCCAACTAATCTTTTACCTTTTCCATCAATTCATTCCCCACAATTAGAACCTTTTGTACTACCTGTCCCACCCTATTAGATTGTAAGCTCTTCTGAGCAGGGCCATCTTGAGCCTCTTGTATTTTATTGTATTGTAACTGCATTGTCTCCCTTTTACATTGTAAAGTGCTGCGTAAACTGTTGGCACTATATAAATCCTGTATAATATTAAAAATAATAATAATAAAGACGCTTGACAAGTCAAAACACATTCATTTCAATGGGTTCCATCTTATTCAATGCGACTCAAGTCGCAACAACAACAAAAAAATGGTTCCTGCACTACTTGTATGCAATTTTGGTTCCGAGTGCCATGGACCGCAATCTTAAATCACAAAAGTCGCAAGCAAGTCACAAGAAAATTGCAAGGAAATCACAAGCAAGTTTCAAAGAAGTTGCAAGGACATTGCAAGCAAGTCACAAGGAAGTCACACTACTTTGGGGCCACAGTGTGAACAGAGCTTTACTGTCCCACAGTGGGCCCTTCAGGGTGGCGAAATGCTAGGGCTCAATCACAAGTGCAATCTTTGTGACCCTGGTAGTTCTGCCACTGGTAAATGTGTTTTTTTTGGGAAAGTTCATTCATTCTAACATTGAATGTTAAAAGCAAACAAAATATTAAAGTGTTTTCAAACAACATTCCTGAATCTCTGATGGCATGTTTTGATGAGATTTTGGATAAGAATGCTCGTACAAATGTTTACCAGTGTATGGCCAGCTTCAGGGTGGCTCTATGGATGGCAGGGTCCGCCGGAGCAACCCTTATGTGCACACTCACAGTATGACTGTCTCTCCTCCATTGATAAATGCTGAACCATAGTTTCCAGCAATGAAAAGTGCTCTATGAATCAGGGACAGGCAGATGATTGAAAGATCTAGCTTCTCCATTCATAAAGATCTCTTCATTCATGGAAGCTTTAGTACAGCTTCTATGAAAGAAAGTTGATTCTAAAACAAAATTGATTCTAAGTGCCTAAAACAGATCAAGCTGCTTGTGTTAGCCCAAGCAGCACCAAGAGTTTACCACAACAGGGGGGTCTGGTGGGAGAGAGGCAGAGAATGGAAGATTCCAACTAAGGCAGCAGCCACCAGCACAAGTGACAAAAAAACTAAATATGGTTGGTAGTACCCTGCGAGGCGTCACCATCCCCACTATACATACAAATGCAGAGTTTTGCCCATTGGGACTTTAGATGAAGCGCCACACAGCCAGTAATAAAAACATAGTACAGGTTTATTGAGTATATGCCAGCAATAACACTGGAAAAAGGTGTTATAATGCCAAACAGTTGACCCAAATATACAAATCCATGACATGGTTACATACAGTAATCAAATAGGTGTGTCATAGTATCTATGGTGACCCACGCGTGTTCAATCTCACTCTTCAGGGATTGATGCATAGACATAATCTATAAAGTAAAATGATTAAAACATATAACATAGTACTGAACTTGGAAATGTATCAGGTAGGTTGAGATGTGGGAATCAGACTAAGGGAAACAAAAACCAAAAAGTGCAGCGCTGATTCAATGTAGTCAAATGAATGTATCAACAAATTCATTGAAACCAGTCCAGATAGTTCACACTAGTATGTATATAGTCCTAATGGTCAGGATCCAGGGTTTGATAATAAGACACGCTTCCTCAGCTTGTAGCAAATCCAATATTGGGAATAAATAAATACCCTTACCAGATGTACTCTGGGGAAACGCCTTAAATCATGGATACGCTCCAAGGAAGAGATCTTTCCACCAGCTTCGGAGCTCCAGTCAAGCAAACCCGATCCACAGGAAACCTCCACCTCCAAGGGAATAACCATACATCCAAGGTGTCCAGAGAAAGTACAAACACTCGGAATGGTAGGTAGCGGTGCCTCATAGGGAAAGAAAGGAATCTCCCATAGTGTAATATTGTTTAACCAGAAAATTTTATTAAGGTAAAATCGCACTTACATGCATAAAGGATAAAAGAAGCTTCACATGGAATTCCAACGTCTAAGAACAAGCGCAATGAGCCGGAGTAGACCCTCCTCACCCGACGCGTTTTGTCCGATAGGACTTCAACTGGGGCATGGGTCTACTGTTCATCATTGCGCTATATATATACCATAAGTAATTAATCA
>BLSH010551529.1:313203-336744 GCA_018402905.1 Glandirana rugosa | reverse complement strand
AAGGATGTTGGTCCCAAAAGGGTCCCCTTACTTAGTATGGTCGTCTCTTCCTTTGGGTTCTCTCCTTGATCTCCCCCCTCCGCTCAGGTTTTCTTTTTCTGTTTCTTGAACTATCCAGTACCATAAAAATTAGAATCATTCCAAGGGAACAGACTGTTACTCTTTGACTAAAACCTATTCCCGGACTTCAAACGGGGGGGGGGGCTTTTTACTTGTTTAAACTCTGAAAGTATCTACAAGTCTTTATATATGCGTTCCATTTGTAAGTCGCCATGTATTACAGCTTAGGGTGATCTAGAAGAAATGCCCAAAGCTTATTACCCTAATAGGTAAGCCCGGAAAGGTTGGGCAGGTATTATTATTATTAATTTTCTCTAAATCCGTAAGTACTAATTCCTTAAACATTTTTACTGCCGGGGCAACTGGTGCAGAGGGATTAAACAAAGACGGGTTGGAAAGGCCCGAATGGATAATCCCATTATTCGAAACCCGTAAAGAAGATCTAGTGGGATTCGACATTATGTACCGCTGAATGTTTACCTTGCGTATATATTTCTGAACATCTATGAAAGTCTCAAATTTGTTCATTTTTCGGGGGGGGGGGCAAACTTCAGGCCCTTATCCAAAATCAGTTTCTCATTGTCAGACAAGGGAACCTTACTAAGATTAAAAATACCATGACCTATCAAGTTCTTTGTCTTTTTCTTTTGGACTCGCCTCCCCCCTCTAGTTCCTCTCTTGGGTTTCCTTCTCTGCTGGTATGATTCATTCCCCTGGGAAAACCCTGGTTGTAGGAAGAACCTGGACCTCTATGATTGTAACTAGGAGAAGTCTGCATGTTTTATAGGTACTGTGTTCGTTTTCTTATAACCTAAATGTATACACCCGGAAATGACGTTTTCTAGGGTCATGAGTGACATTGAGGCTTGGTTTAACATCTACCTATCATGAATTGTCTTAGTCCCAGGTCACCCTTCTTGGCTAATCAGAATTTTTATTGTTTAAATTCAGACTGAGGTTTGATACTCAGAGGGTTGACCCGGAAGGGAGGGCTCAATCATGGTAGTAATTGATTAATTACTTATGGTATATATAGAGCGCAATGATGAACAGTAGACCCATGCCCCAGTTGAAGTCCTATCGGACAAAACGCGTCGGGTGAGGAGGGTCTACTCCGGCTCATTGCGCTTGTTCTTAGACGTTGGAATTCCATGTGAAGCTTCTTTTATCCTTTATGCATGTAAGTGCGATTTTACCTTAATAAAATTTTCTGGTTAAACAATATTACACTATGGGAGATTCCTTTCTTTCCCTATGAGGCACCGCTACCTACCATTCCGAGTGTTTGTACTTTCTCTGGACACCTTGGATGTATGGTTATTCCCTTGGAGGTGGAGGTTTCCTGTGGATTGGGTTTGCTTGACTGGAGCTCCGAAGCTGGTGGAAAGATCTCTTCCTTGGAGCGTATCCATGATTTAAGGCGTTTCCCCAGAGTACATCTGGTAAGGGTATTTATTTATTCCCAATATTGGATTTGCTACAAGCTGAGAAAGCGTGTCTTATTATCAAACCCTGGATCCTGACCATTAGGACTATATACATACTAGTGTGAACTATCTGGACTGGTTTCAATGAATTTGTTGATACATTCATTTGACTACATTGAATCAGCGCTGCACTTTTTGGTTTTTGTTTTATTTAGACAATTTAAGGTTATTGTTGTGCCAGCTGCTTTCATTTTACTCATTAGATTAAGCGCAGTATTATCCTTTATCTAAATCAGACTAAGGGATCCATACTCAGAGATGCAGGATGTCGCATGCCAAAGTCGCACTAGCAGCCACTGTCCCTTGTGCTGATTTAAACCTAAGGACACTTTCACAATGAGGTGCTTTAAAAATGCCTGTAAAACATCAAGCTTTATTGACGCGTTTTTACCAAGTTTTTACCGTGTTATTGCTATAATTAGCGCTAGTGCGCAGGCGTTTTTCTAGCACTTTTGAAGCGCTGGTGTTAACTGAATACCACACCCCCCTACATCACATGCTGTTTACTTCCTGGTAGTTTGTGGGGGGAAAGAGAGAACAGAGAGAAGATGGAGTTTGCAGAGTTGCTGTTGCTGCTTGTACTACTTTATTGGGCAACGGCAACGTCACTATTGGGTGCATTCCATCCTACAAACCCACAGCTACAGAGGTCAATTTTTCTTGCTTTATGAAGACTTGAGAAGACACCCTATAAAGTTCCGAAATTACACATGGATGAGCATCGCAACGTAAGAGAAAATGCCAGTCCCTAAACAAAAAGCAATCCCACTCCTCCCATTCCCCTAATCCCAACTCTAATCCCACTAACACTACTTCCAATCCACCAATCCTAACCCTAATCCCACTATCACAACTTCATATCCACCAACCCTAACCCTAATCCCACTATCACTACTTCATATCCACCAGCCCTAACCCTAATCCCACTGTCACTACTTCCAATCCACTAACCCTAATCCCAGTATCACTACTTCCTATCTAACAAGCCTAACCATAATCCCACTATCACTGCTTCCAATCCACCAACCCTAGCCCTAATCCCACTATCACTACTTCATATCCACCAGCCCTAACCCTAATCCCACTGTCACTACTTCCAATTCACTAACCCTAATCCCAGTATCACTACTTCCTATCCAACAAGCCTAACCATAATCCCACTATCACTGCTTCCTATCCACCAACTCTAACCCTAATCCCACTATCACAACTTCATATCCACCAACCCTAACCCTAATCCCACTATCACTACTTCATATCCACCAACCCTAACCCTAATCCCACTATCACTACTTCCCATTTATAAACCCTAACCCTAATCTCACTATCACTACTTCCAATCCCCCAACCCTAACCATAATCCCACTATCACTACTTCCTATCCACCAACCCTAACCCTAATCCCACTATCACTACTTCCAATCCACGAAGGCTAACCCTAATCCCACTATCACTACTTCCAATCCACTAACCCTAATCCCAGTATCACTACTTCCTATCCAACAAGCCTAACCATAACCCCACTATCACTGCTTCCAATCCACCAACCCTAGCCCTAATCCCACTATCACTACTTCCTATCCACCAACCCTAACCCTAATCCCACTATCACAATTTCCTATCCACCAACCCTAACCCTAATCCCACTATCACAACTTCATATCCACCAACCCTAACCATAATCCCACTATCACTACTTCCTATCCACCAACCCTAACCCTAATCCCACTATCACAGCTTCATATCCACCAACCCTAACCCTAATCTCACTATCACTACTTCCAATCCCACTATCACTACTTCATATCCACCAACCCTAACCCTAATCTTACTATCACTACTTCCAATCCACCAACCCTAACCCTAATCCCACTATCACAACTTCACTCCCACTTCACTCCCACATGTCCCAAGCATCAATTTGACTCATTGTTTAATGTTTAAATCTAGAATATGGTTAGGGGTAGTATATGTTCATGTTTATGCTGTGCTAACAAGTGACTTTACTTCCTTCACCAGGTTTGACTTTCTCCTCGATATCTTGAGACCTGACTTGATGCGACAGGATATCTGCAGGGTTGCAGTATCACCATGTGAACGTTTATTAATAACATTAAGGTAAGTGTATATGATGTTTAGATGAGACAACATATAAAAATGTAATACAAAAGATGAAACAATAATTTAAGTATGTAAAATATTTATTACATAATATATAAAATTAACAGAAGAGCACAACATGTGCACAACAGTATAAAAAATACAATATATACTTTGTGTAACATGAAACTATTATAAACTTTCAATGAGTAATACTATCGAGACTAGTGGGGCTGGACTGTGGCCATCAGTAGTGCAAAATATCTTGGCATCAACTGGGGTTAACTTCGCCACATTGGGGTCCCATCACAGGTGACAGTGGGAGAAAAGGTGCCTCATTGTGGGTGTAACTTGTCAGAATAGTGTCTCGGATCATTGTTAGTCCCTAGAAAGGCTAGATAAAGGTATGGACCACATTATGCCCCCTGACCGCTGCTCCAAAATTTACATTTTTTTTTATAGAAACATACAGTGTGTGCAAAAAAATAAACTTTTTCTAAGATAATTATAACAAAATATTTATAAATTATGGTACGAAGGAGAGGGGAGATTAGGACTTGTGGGACTGGAATTGTAGGAGTGGGAGTAATTAGGGTGGGATAGGATTAGAGGGTTGTGAGTAGTGAGACAGGGATTGGGGTTAGGATTGGGACTGTTGGGGTTGGATTAGGGGACTGGTACTCACTTTGGGCAGATTTTTGCTTCCTTGGCAAGACAGTCCACTGTGGAATGTGCTGCTCTGCAATAGTGCACCATGCTTGATCTTTCTTGCTCTTGTTGGAATGCCAATCATTGTCAAGATCCCAGAGTTTTGAGTACTGTCTCATGAAGTGTATGAACTCTTCAGGCTCTATTGTTCTGGCTCTGGCTCTTGGGTCTTGCCACATTTTGGTCTGTTGGCTGCACTTCAGGGCTCTCTTGCACATTCTCCATGCTGTCTCTATCCTCTCCTATCCACCTCTCACAGGATTTCCTGATTTCACCAGCATACTACACTACACTGTGATCATGTGACCTTTCCACAACCTCTGGGCATTTTGCTGATGCTTTAAAAGTGCTTTTAAATTGCTTTACATTCATTTCAATGCATATGGGCGTTTTAAAGCACTTTTTTTAGTGCACAGAACATGAACAAAAAATCCTGCTTCAGGACTTTTGTCATCGCTGCGCCAGCACAACGCCCCAGTGTGAAAAAATTCATTGGAATGCATGGGCAGCTTTTTAGAAGCGTTCTTTAAGCGATATTTTTAAAGCAAAAATGCTAGTAAAGCGCCTCGGTGTGAAAGTGGCCTTAGGGGGTTCTTTAAGGGGCTAAGTATGTCAGGAGACGAGGGGGGCTTACGGTCATGTGACCACCATGATTGGCTGTCACGGTGCTCATATGATCAGAAAGCTCCAGATGGCAAGCTGCGAACAGGAGCTTTAAGTTAGCCGCTAGAAACCGTGTCGGGAGCACGCAAGGCGCACGCTCTTGGCACAGCTCTACTAGCGCTGTTGCATGCACTCGGTGCCAAGGCCCGGCCGCCGAGAGACTGCATATTTACATGCACTCAGCACCAAGGAGTTAAAAAAAACAACAAACCTAGGCTTTAAGGGTATCTGGGTCTTTTGCAACCCTAACAACCCCCTAAATTTTTGGTGAATATCCGGGATTCACAAAGATCTACTTTAAGTGTTATGTATTTCCTCCTTGAGAAGATCTAGGCATCAAGTCAGGTCTTATCCTAATATCATGCATAGTGTTCATCAGTGTACTAGACTGTGTGGCCTAAGGTTCTTAGTAACTATATTTCTCAATGGATGGTATAGATTCCACTGATATTTACGAGCAGAACAATTGGCCTGCGTGACCTTAGTTAGATTCAGGTGACACGTCTACATTATATCCATATGGGTGAGCAACTTTAATGGCTTCAAACAGTCATCAATCCAAGTAAAACTCCATCCCATCTGGTTTACAACCGTCATCCGCAGTCAAGAGTCTGCTTAATTGAAATGGGTGAGTAATGACTTGAGTGGTACGAGTGTATATAACCTCCTCATACTTTATCTCTAGAGTCAGAGATCTTATTAATTAAAAAAGAGGACATTTATTCTTCTTAACTTCTGGGAGAAAAAAATCAATGGTTTCCTAATCTGTAGCGATGGGGCAGGCTGACCTTTCTCAGTAACCAATGGTGACTTTGTGCTCCGGGCCAAAGAGCCATATGATGTGGGCTCTTCCATGAATACATATACATTACATATTCTTATGTTTTATGTACATTGTCATTATGTATTTTTGAAGGACATGTTTTGTATATCTTTAATGATTACAGAGATATTTTGCAGTGTTCACCTTCAAGTAATTTTTAATGCAAGATCACCAAAATAGATATCTCCAGCCCTCCTACAAAACTCAGCGCTAATGGGTGCAAATGTTCAAATAAGCTGAGCAGCTACTAAAATAAAAAAAATGCAATAATACAAAACAGATAAAAGAGTCCACTATTCTTCATTCAGAAAGTTATATCTGTAGCAGCGCTTCCTCACAGTCTTTCAGTGTGACAGCTTAGTATATACAAGGTCCATCTGATGAACCAGAATTCCCCAGAGGAGGAAGTGATGGAAAGGTTAGAATAGGGGTGACAAGCGGTCCAACGGTGATATGCATGCACCATCCAACTCAGGCTGCACCAAGTGAGACACCCCCTATAGACCTGCACTTACCAGATCTAACCTGGTCATGCGCATTGCACTGCAATCTCCAATTCTCCTCACAATAACGTCTCCAATCAGATAGAATCACAGGCGGGCATGTAAGAAACAAACACTGGACATAGCGTAATACTGTCTAGGTTTACTAAAACTTGCCCCCACTACAAGACACACTTACAAGCAAAATCAGTAAAATCGCATAAGATAAATAGCTGGGATTACGTCACATCACCCTTCCATGGAAAGCGCCGAACAATCGTCCCTCTCACAGACCGTTCGTTCCTGGTGATGGAACGCACGTCTCTTCCGGTAGCCCCTAGGTCACGTGCTGACGCGTTTCGTCGTCACGACTTTGACAGAGGGCGTGGCCTAGCGGTACGGCCTACCAGTTAGAATAGGAGAGCTCTGTGGGCGGGTCCCTCACAACTCCAACTCCGCTCAACCTCATTGGTTATGCACGTCAGCGGAGTGGACCCAGTGAGCCAACAGGAACCCACACACAGGGATGAACGTCCCACACTCCCAGGTACAATCCGATCGCAGATCGCTCTCCGATCATTGCAACGTAGAGTGTATGCCATCATGAGGGGCAGTCAATCCAATTCTCTCAAATTCAATAACCGGATACACCCTGACCGTATTATGGCCAAAATGATCCGTTAAATCATACATAATATAAAACCAGCAATATCACATAAGCCGTAAACTTTTAAGATCCTATATAATAAATAGATAAACATATAAAGGTATGCACATATTCGACTAATAAACCCCAAAAGCATAACAAACTCATATTTAAAAGGGTCAGAATATCATACCATTTCTAGACTCAATATATTACATCAATTATATAAGAAACTGGTTGTTTATGTTCTAATTGGAAACTACTAATAATACCCCCAAGGCGCATAACGTTAATCCTTAAATGTACCCGGGGTCATGCATATCCTATGTATGCTCTAAGCGTCGCTAATAAAGCAATTAGTGTGAAGCTCGATGTTTAACCCCTTAGGCCCCTTTGTGCATCTCGTGCGTGATATCATTACTTTGTGTGTATTTCACACGTGATATCATCATAGGGTGCAGTGATGTTTTCAGGAATCTATGTACAACTGATATCCAATAAATGAAAGGGTGCAAGGAACAGTTAGGCTGAGGCGGAAAGGACTAGATCAGCATTTCTCAACCAGGATTCCATGAAAACATAGGGTTCCTCCAGAGGTTTCTTAGGGATTCCTTGAGCAATGAACAACTTCTTCTACCCTCTCACCAGCAATGATCTTCTTGCATTGTATAGAGAAGCACATAGACTAAAATAAGGTATGTAATGAAAACTTGTAGGCAGGTTGAACTGTGTTTGGTTTTAGAGTTAGCGGCCTGCCCAAGCTGAGGGAAGAGGTTATCTTGTGAAAGTTCTGTTCCAGGTCTTTTTGTCCCTAGCTGGCCCACCTCTATTATAAAAAGGGGGAAGGCTGAAGTCTGGCACTGGATGGTTCTTCTGGGGATTGCTCTGCTTGGTCAGATCTTCTTAGCTGTCTGTGCGTGGATTGAAGACACCAAGCCTTTTGGAGACAGCAGAGTCATAATGGACTCTCGCCTTACAGAGGTATGCCTGGGCAGCCACACTACTATAGTTAAAGTCAGACATTGTTCATATTGAGCTGTATGCCGCAACATGTTCAATAAAGTTATATTAACTGTTCTGAGCCTGGTCTGAAGTTATTCAAGAGGTGTGTTGGTACTGGCAAGTGTAAAGTACATGTGGAATATGAAGTAACACCGTTACAAAAAGGTTAACTTGTCAAGACATGGACAAAAGGAGTGTAGTTACTAAGAGTAACTGAGCACAAGTTCAAGACACATTGCAAACAGTTGTTAGGCATGGTCTGTTGTCTGACTCCCTCCCTAGCAATCGGTATCCACTAGCAATTGGAACCAAACACGTGTTACGGAGATCCTTGGCCTGATCACGAGGTACAGGAAGCAAAGAGTTAACAAGTACACGCATAAGGTCAGCGCTATGTGCATGGTAGGACCCCATTTTATTACTGGGAGTGAGGTTACTGAGGTACGCTGGACTGCTGGAGTGGGGGCAAGCTCAGCACGTCCCTCCTAATGCAACTTACAAAAGTTACAATGTGTAGTGACATGGAACAACACTTTGTTAAGGGAATTATGTTATTTTACTGCATACAGTGAAGGCTCATCTCAGAGGGAACCGCCTTAATGTTAGATTTTTCACATGACCACAGTCTCTGTCTGGTCCTGGGCACTGATGATTGCGCTTCGCACAATAGATACGCATATGTGCAGGGCAAAGATGATCCTGCCAACAAATGGAAAAGTGAGCATGTTGATTAAGTTGAAGAGAGGCAGGGCATCCATATGAAAATTTGGGGCCCCTTACACAGCTTTATGCCTGTGCCCCCCGGGCCTAACCACCAACACTCCTCAGGGCCTGCCCACTGCCCATCCCACCGAATCCGCCCACTGCCCATCCAATAAAGTCCTTCAGTGCACCCACTTTTATTTTACAAGTCACAACTTAAAGAGGTTGTAAACCCATGTTTTTTAATAAAAATAACAAACTTATCTACACTTTCCTGCTCTGTGCAATCATTTTGCACAGAGCAGACCCAATCCTCTTCTTCTGGGGTGCCCCACTGGCACTCCAGGTCCCTCCTCTTCATCGGGTGCCCCCAGGGAAAGTCACTTTCCCTGGGGTCACCTGTGTGGGCTTGCTCCCGAGTCCCGCTGCTGCATCAATTGACGCCTTCCGCTTCCACGTCACTGGATTTGATTGACAGTTGCGGGAGCCAATGTCTCCTGCTGCTATCAATCTGCCCAATGAGGAGAGAGACAGCAGCTGGAGCCGCTGCGCTCGTGCACATTGCTGGATCCGATCAGGCTCAGGTAAGAAAAAGGGGGGGTTTGGGGGGAGCTGCAGAAGGTTTTTACGCATATATTCAGCAAAGAGACAGCCCAATCCAGCAAAGAGACATCCCCATATATTCAGCAAAGGGACATCCCCATATATTAAGGAAAGAGACGGCTCAATCCAGCAAAGAGACATCCCAACTTAGCAAAGAGACATCCCAATCCAGCAAAGAGATGACCCAGTTCAGCAAAGAGACGGCCCAATCCAGCAAAGAGACATCCTCATATATTCAGCAAAGAGACATCTCCATATATTCAGCAAAGAGATGGACCAATCCAGCAAAGAGACAGTCCAATCCAACAAAGAGACACTCCCATATATTCAGCAAAGGAACATCCAAATCCAGCAAAGAGGCATCCCAATCCAGCAAAGAGATCGCCCAGTCCAGCAGAGAGACAGCCCAGTCCAACAAAGAGACATCCTCATATATTCAGCAAAGAGACATACCCATATATTCGGCAAAGAGATGGCCCAGTCCAGCAAAAATACATCCCAATCCAATCAAAGAGACATACCAATCCAGCAAAGAGACAGTGCAATCCAGCAAAAGAGACATCCCCATATATTCAGCAAAGAAACATCCCAATCCAGCAAAGAGACATCGCAATCCAGCAAAGAGACATCCCAATCCAGCAAAGAGACGGCTCAATCCAGCAAAGAGACGGTCTAGTCCAGCAGAGACATCCCCATATAGCAAATGTTAAAAGTTGGCACATTAAACACACACAGCCAGGTCCTTCTAGTGGGCACCTCCACACCTTTGAGATGGAGGACCCCCTCCCTGCACACACAGCCATCCCAGTTAAAGGAATCCTCCAGATGGAGCCTGGACTTGAACCTAAGACAACATGAACATGGTTGTCCCAGGTTGCAGAAGGTGAATGGTGGTATGTCCATCCTTTCACCTATTGCCAAACAACAAAGCTGCCACACATCTTAATTGGCAGAAGAAATGACTCCCCAAACTCTTGTACCATGTGTGGACATGGTATAGGCAGAAAACTGATTGCTCCTTCACTTTCGGGTGCAGGTGTAGTAATCTCCTGTGCCAGACAAATACATTACAGTCCCAGCCTCTTCTATATCAAAATAATGTACTTTGTCTGGCACAGGAGATTACTGCACCTGCATCCAAAAGTGAAGAAAGAGTCTGCTTGGCTGTGGAAGGTTTTTTTTTTTCAATTGCTAAAGCCTGCAGATTGTGGTCACCAGAATATACTCTCTGCCTCCGCTCACCCTGCTTCCTTTCCTGAATTGGCCAGGCCGGGCCAGACCTGAAAAGTAGCCCGGCACAGCAGCCAAAACAGCCTGGGGGGCTCCAGCCTTGGTTGAGGCCCGGGTGGCCGGGCCCCATTGGGATGCCCGGGTCCCATGGGCTGTCCCCCCTGATGGTGACCCTGAAGAGAGGAGCCAGGTAGGGCAAAATATAAGCAGATTATACTTTAGCTTTTAATCAGTTAAGACCTGACAGTCTCTTTACCTGTCTTCTGAAGTGTGCTGCAAAATAAGCTAAAAGATGAATAAAATGTTTGCAGTATAGTTTGCGCCTGGAAATGCTGCGACAGCAATTACACCTACAAACGCAGCTGACAAATAACAAAATGAGTATGAATACACCTCTCAGGTGACAAGACGTATGCCCGGGTTCACGGTCTGACTAGTGACATGTTATGAGCGTTATGGGTTCTGTCAATGAAGAAAAATGCCTCCCTTCACCTTGCTTTGCATAGATTAATGTTGAGCGCTCGTAATCCTCCTTTCCTGGCTTTTATTTCACATTTTACTCTGCAAAACGCTTTCTCCATCACAATAGAAGCAGGCTGTTTATCCATGCACAACTGAAGATGTAATAAAGTAAATGGGAAAACAATAAAGAAACAAAATAGGAGACGAGAAAGAATTGGGGGGGGTGGGGGGTGGGGGGGGGGCATAGCTGCTTTCATTGCACAGAACGTAAAATGAATGGCAGCTCTATGAGACGTTGACCCACCGCTAATTTTAATTTTCGGTAATTTTCCTTGTAATTTGTATCTGTAAATTTCAAAGCGTCAGCCGGGTCAATATCTATGAAGAGTAAAGAGCTGAGATACATCACTTTCAAGTCAATGACATTCACACATTACACAATTGATTTGCTAAAGAGGACAGACCCTCCACTATAATGACTTCACAATCTGCAGCCTGACACAATAAATGTGAGTAATCTTGCAGGAATTGTGGATTGTTATAGCTTATGCAGATGAATTTTTGATTGGTGTACCAATAACACTATGCTGCTGCCGGGACTCATAGCATTCCCAGAGCCTAAAGGAAGGGAAAAACAGCAGTTTTAGCCATGGCAACCAATATCAAAAGAGGCACTTAACATAAATGACATGATCATTTACGAAATATGGAAGTGTTATATTAATACTAGTGAATAAATGTGTATAAGGATCCAGGAAATTATCAGAACTGTATATATTTAAAATGGACCTAGCACCAATATAATTGCATGCATACTAAGGAATGTGTAGCCCCAATCCCTAGTATTTATGTGTATATACATATATATATATATATAAAAAAATCTCAGAGAACACCAGATAACCCCCATAATTTGTCGAATATGTGTATGATAATATGTATTTACTCCAGCTCCATCTAGTGGTCATCATGCAGTATTTTTCTGATTGTGGTATTTCAGGAAAATACTGCATTATGGCCAATAGATGGAGCTGACAATTATAAGAATACAGCTATTGGGATTATTCCCAAAGGATGTTCGATTGCTAAAGCATTCAAACAGCAATTTTTTTTTTTTTAAGATGACCCCAAAGTGTAACACATCCAGGTATTTATTACCTCTCACAGAGATAAAGGTATTTCTTCTCACAATGTCCTTATCTGCTTTTCTCCAGAAGAAGGGCGCCATCTTTTTTTAGGAATTTTCTAGAGCTGCAGTCTAAATGAAGAGCGGTTATGATGGCTCAGAGAGGACACAATCATATATTATATTTTGGTGCCTGTACTGTTCTGTTCACAGATGTCCATCTGCAGCCTCTCATCTTGTAACTTGTATATAAAAGTGGAACTTCGGTCAAAAATGAAAAGAGAAACATGATTAGTCTACTATAAGATAAAATAACAAAACTAGACTTTACTGCAATATTCAACATTTGTGACACTTGAAGGTGCTCAGTCTGATGACTGGCATATTTTAACCCATTTTCTCTGAGCCCAGATCATCCTGGACCTGTCCCAGCCTGTGACTGGTCAGTGAAAGGAGAAGCAGCACAGAGATGAGCTTGTCTCTCTTTCACTCTGCTCTCTCCTCCTATCAGCATGTTGCTTGTCAGTACATGAACAGATTTGCTCCTTGTGCTGTACAAGGATTGCAAGACGCTGATAACAGGTCAAATTCAGGTACTTACACTGCTTGCACGCTATAAATAATATAAGTTGAATGTGGAAATTAATTTATATTTAGTGCTACCCCCATGGTATTTCCCCAGGTCTTCCCTTGTTTCAGCCCCGCAGCCAGGCAAACAATATTTTCCACAGCCAGGTGCACAACTTCCACTCGTTACTCCAATGATCAGTTTAGGGGTTGTAGTGTTTTCTGTTGTTGTTTTAGATTCGTTTAGGAACTTGGATAGGAGAAGGGGGTATAGTGGGACACTCCAATTAACCACTTGCTTACTAGGCTTTTTACCTCCTTCCTGACCAGGCCAATATCCAGCTTCCAGCAAACACTTTGAATAACAATTGTGCGGTCAGGCAACGCTGTACCCAAGTGAAATTTGTATAATTTTTTCACACAAATAGAGCTTTCTTTTGGTGGTATTTAATCACCACTGGGTTTTTTCTTATTTTTTGCTAAACAAACAAAAGAAAAAGACTGAGAATTTTGAAAAAACAAACAAAAGGTTTTTCATATTTTGTTATAAAATTTTGCAAACAGGTAATTTTTTTCCTTCACTGATGGGCACTGATGATGCGGCACTGATGGGCACTGATAAGCAGCACTGGTGGGCACTGATAGGTGGCACTTATGGACACTGATGAGGCGGCACTGATCAGGAGGCACTGATGAGGCTGCACTGATGGGTGGCACTGATGGACACTGATAGGTGGCACTGATAGGTGGCACTGAGCAGGAGGCACTGATGGGCACTGATTGGCAGCACCGATGGGCACTGATAAATGGCACTGGTGGGCATGGATTTGCAGCACTGGTTGGCATTTAGGGGACCGATGTCCCTCTAACAGAAGTCGGCTACCAGCTTTATTCTTTTCTTCATGCTGACAGCGTGACGAAGAATAAAGGCAGTAACCGGCTTCTGTTTACTTCCGTGATCAGCTCAGCTGACAGCTGATCACGTGGTAAAGGGCCTGATGTGATTGGCCCTTTACCCTGCTCTGTGATTAGCTGAGTCCAAAGGACTCAGAGATCACAGAGTGCGCCGCGGGTGGCACGAGATTGGGAGGACGTACATGGACGCCTTCCCGGCATTTGAGGTCCGCGCTGTAGCCTTCTTTTGGCTATATCACGGACATCAAGTGGTTAAACTTTTCACACTTGAGGACAGCTTTCTCTGTAGTACTGTGTAGCACACTGTACAGAATGGAGCAAAGTCCCTTTCTTAGTAGGTGTTGAATGGACCCTTCTCTTCAAGACACCAGCCAGTGTCTCCTTTAGCCTACACCAAGCAGCTGACTTCTAGAACCCAAAGGGAGGTTCAGCAACACCGGTCTCTAAGATCCCTTTAGGGGCTCTGTACTCACAAGGCCCTGGTCACAGGTCACCTTCCTCCGTGATACCAGACAGAATCCATGGACATCCTCCCTCAGTCAGCTCTCAGGAGAATCTTGGGTTTCAGCATTCTGTGTTCAGGCCCTCAGGTCGCCCACCTGAGGCCACAAGGTGGCCTGTGCTGGGGAGAGAGAGAGACAACAGGCACTCTACGCACCTGAACCTCTTTTCTCTGGAGGAAGACCCAGATCCCATGTGCTCACTAAATATACAATAAAACCCATGGTTAGGTGCACCCCTTCTTATAATTGGCTGGGAAGGCATTCATATTCATGATCCTGATCTGCATGGGTTACCCCTGTTCATCCAGAGCCTTCCAAGGCTACCTGGATACAGAGGAGCTTATCACAGCAACAGCAACTGTAAGTCACATGGGATACCTTCACTAAACAATTGAAGCTTTCTGTTAAACAGAAAAGCTGATATGTTTTACCTATCAGTCTCCTGTTAAGCAGGAAACCACACTGCACTGAACTAAATCCTAGCACCTATCTAGGAGGGTGATTATTTTACATTTTGACCATAGATAAAATGCTTTAAATCAGGGATATGCAATTAGCGGACCTCCAACTGTTGCAAAACTATCATCCCATCCCATCATGCATCTGCCTCTGGGTGTCATGCTTGTGGCTGTCAGAGTCTTGCTATGCCTCATGGGACTTGTAGTTCTGCAACATCTGGAGGTCCGCTAATTGCATATCCCTGCTTTAAATTATTTTGTATTTTGGAACAAAGGAATTTATTCACGTAGGCATGTAAAGTTGATGGGGGGGTCCATTTAAAAGTGAAGCTGGTGGAGAAATATTTTCCAGCACACAGATGATTTCCTACTCCTTCCAAGTCATCCCTTGTCTCTGCCCCCTACCCACCTCTGAGCACAAATGAGTTTGTATTACAGGAAGGGATGGTTGGCGCAAGATCTTACCACAATCTAGGAATCTAATGGCATAAATAATAGGCTCTAAGCAAGAGTCGGCCCCACAAATGGCAGCTGTGTAAAGGCAAGAGGACCTCAGTAGTGGACAAGAGAGAGAGAGAGAGAGAGAGAGAGATACAGCGCCTCTAAGTGTAGCCTTAAGGTAAAATTTATTTAGCACAATGTTAAAAATACTCACAAACAGATGAGTAATGCACGCTATGCAGTGTCAGTCACTGCGCACTGTATGGGATTCCAACTGTCACGCTTTTCTGGATAGTGATGGATGGGAGGGCAGTGTTGTCAGCAGCATTCCTGGGTCGGGTAACGTCGGTGGGTACCAACGCTTCCTGGTTCCAGGAGCTGTGATGCGGGCAAGGGTGTCGTCTCTCCCGGTTGCGTGCTGGCGTGTCGGCGACACGTTGCGCACAGGCACATGGTGCTAGGTGCACATACGTATAAATTAGGATACATGTATATAGATTGAAAATTTGATAATGATTGCCCTTCATGTATTGCGTTAGTCCCTCATGTACATAATAATTTTAATTTTCCTTTTTATATTTAATTCCTTCCATAAAACACGCGGTTTTAACAATACTTATGGTAAATTCCCACAATATATTTTTTATGCATATAGTTTTATACACTTTTTTATACATTTTTGTCCATGTTTTGCCCGTATAAATAAGGAGCCAAAATTAATAATAGCTGCTTTTTGATGTATTGCAATGGTCCCCCATATGTACCCAATGCTCTTTATTTAGCACCTTCTGTGTCCCTTCACCTTAATACTCCTTCCATATAACATATGGTTCGGCAATACATATGGTACATCCCACAATCTTCCTCCCTCCGCTTCCCCATGAGAATTTTCCTGAACATCTCTACAACTCCATACCACACATGCACAGTTCAATCAACAGTTCACTCACTGAATACACCCAAAAATGTACATATCTGCTCCCCCATATAGGTAGATCTGGCTAGATATAGGTATATTACAGCTGTGATAATTGTCTGTGCAGGTATGTATAGTTATTGCCCCTTTTTCTGTACTCCTGTATTGTTGTTACAAGTGCACAGTCTTGACTGTCCCCAAGCTGCTCCATTTTTGTGGAGGCCAGCTCCATTCCATAGATTTTACATGGGTGCCTATGGATGCCAGGCACTCTGATGTCATGATACCTTGCCCATAAATTCACCCCTCTCCAACATGGCGCATCCCCCGGCCTGAAGAAGGAGCGCAGACTCCGACAACGCGTCGCCAACACGCAACCAGAAGTGACGACACCCGTGCCCACATCACAGCTCCCGGAACCAGGAAGCCCTGGGACCCACCAACGTTACCCGACCTAGGAATGCTGCTGACAACACTGCCCTCCCATCCATCACCATCCTGAAAAGCGTGACAGTTGGAATCCCATACAGTGCGCAGTGACTGGCACTGCATAGCGTGCATTACTCATCTGTTTGTGAGTATTTTTAACATTGTGCTAAATAAATGTTACCTTACAGCTACACTTAGAGGCGCTGTGTCTCTCTCTCTAATGAGTTTGTATTGAATGTGCTAATGAAAGGCAGTAAAATAGGCCCCCTGCAACCAGCAACAATAGAGCTCTCACAACAGCAATAGATCCTTCACAGCAACAATAGATCCCCTGGCAACAATAAATTCCCCAGCAACAATAGATCCCCCACAAAAAATCCCCCAACAACAATAAATTCCCCCCCAAAAATAGATCTCCCAGTATCCAACATCAAAAGACTCGCCAGCAACCATAGACTCCTCCCTCAACAGTAGATCTCTCCCATCAACAATTGATCCCCCCCCCAGAAACAATAGATCCCCCCCCCACCAGCAGCAACAAAATTGCTTCTTGTTATCATCATTTGTATTTTCACTTAGCAGACAGTATATTATAAGCTCGCCATATGTCAGTGTTAGGCCCAGTTCACATCATTGCGTTTCGGGAACAAGCCCTCCTATTACGTGATGTTTGTTGAGCAATTTGCACGCGATTTTGCGTGTCAGATAGGGCCAGCCCGTTCAATTGAATGGGCTGCCCCTTATGCCTTTGTCACCTGAAAAGAACCTCCTGCTCCTTTTCGAGCAACAAGCTTCACGCGATTTTGAAAGGCACAAATTGCCACTGTTGCTGCACGATAATTGAGGCAGAATCGCCACTCAAATGCACTCTGCAGAATTGGGGATAATGCCACTCAAATGCACATTGTGCAGTGACCGCCACACGATTCTATCAGCGATTCCAAATAACGAAGTGTAAATGGTGCCTTAAGGCTGGGTTCACATCTGTGCAATGCGCCATTGCATGTGCGTTTCTGTGCATTTTTACATGTTTTACCATGCGTTAAGGTAGGGCAGCCCATTCATTTGAATGAGCTGCCTACCACATCTAAATCACACCAAAAAAGTGTGTGACCTTTTTTTAAATCTTACACCATGCCAAAATAATTGGTGCTTTGTTACCAAGCATTAAAATGCACAGTGGCGGGCAGCACAGTGGTTTAGGGGTTAGCACTTTCACCTAGCAGCAAAAGGGTCACTGGTTTGAATCCCAACCACAACGCTGCCTGCCTGGAGTTTGCATGTTCTCCCTGTGCCTTTGTGGGTTTCCTCCAGGTACTCCGGTTTCCTCCCACATTTCAAAGAGATGCTGATAGGTTAATTTGATCCTGTCTAAATTGTCCCTAGCATGTGTATGTATGAATGTGAGTTAGGGACCTAAGATTGCAAGCTCCTTGAGGGTAGGGACTGATGTGAATGTACAATGTATATGTAAAGCAATGCCTAAATTGACGGCGCTATATAAGTACCTGAAATTAATAAATCATTTCTCATGCGCTTTTGCAAAGTGTATGAGAAGAAGAATTAAATGCATTGCAACACGCCTGCAAAAAAGATGTGTTTAGTTCACTACGAGAGCAGGCAATTTTTCTTGCCGTCCTACATTGTACAAGTGTGGAACCTAAGCTATAAGTGGTGTACCTTCAAACTGATGCGCTATACCGTAATGACGCGGTGACGCAGCACAACTTCCTTTGTTTTCAGACTCACATCACAAGCCATGAACTGTTTTCTATAAACAGAAGCACCAGTTAAATGAAACATCACAAATGTACACGTCTCTCTTTCCTATCTCCTCTTATTGCTGACAAAACTCCTAATTCTCCCTTTAGTAATGAATCACTTGAGAAGCCCCAAATACACTGAATTTTGTCACAGTTGGTCACCCAAAAGTGCCCAATAAACGCCTCTCCAATTTTCAATTAACAAGGAGCTTCCTGGAGCCTATTGCATTTAAGTCATTTTAGAGCTGTGCTAGAGATACTTTTCACACTTCACAGGAAATCATAATGAAATAATTACACCTTCACCGGCAATAAACAGCAAAAGGCGCGTTTCGGGAGAGAGTGGTGGCCAATTCATACATTTATCTTCATTCCCATGTTAATGCTATGCATGCTAGCAGAACATTACCAATCACCAGCAGCACAGCAGGCAAACTCTGAAGTGGGCACCGTGGGTGTTAAAGCCATCCGCGTTTGCATACCATTTACAAAACATGCTACAGCTGAATATACTTCATTAAACTGTCATTTGCTTATTGCTTTTCAGCATTAAAGCAAACCTGTGCTTTGCCTATGCAGGTGATTCATGCATGTGGCTGCAGTAGAAATGCACGGAGCTTTAGTGTACTGTTATCAATGCTTGTTCTAAGTCACCAAGATCTTCACTACCTGCATACATGGTCCAGATCTGTGACTCAAAGTGTATTCAGGAAAGTGGAAAAAAAACACTGGACCTGTGGGAGGGGCCACTCGCCCTGCATGTGGGGGTACCTTTCATCCTGTACGTGCTCACCAATGCCAGGACCAGGCGGGGACCGCGTTCATGTGAAAGCCAAACCCTTTGGTGGTACCCCAGCTTAAGGATGAGCTGTGCACTGAATGCAGTAGTTAATTACACAGAGTCATTCTGTAAAAATGCTGTCCCGTGTCACTACACACCTTACTTGTTGATACTGCATTTAGAAGAGACAACGCTGAGCCCTTGTCCAGTCCAGCGTACGTCTGCCACCTCACTCCCTGTACCAGAATGGGGTCCCTCAGTGCAAACCTCATCCATGCACGCACTTAACTTCTTTACTCTCCTTTGCCATGCAGCTAAGCTATGGGTCTTCATAAAAACTCCCTTGCTACCAGAGGAACTTCCGCCAGGTACCACGCTTCATGACCGGCTGCTTTGCACCTTGCACTAGTTCTGGTTATCCAGAGCAACTGCATTCCTCTTCCACTTGTCTTGTCGAGCTAACCCTTTTGTAGTGGCCTTTACGGACCCTGTTCTTTCATACATCCCTTTGAATGACTTCAGCCAAGGCTTGAGACAGTTTGATAACTTTTACTGCAGAACAGACAATGAACATAACAAACTCCGGACCCTAAACTAACTAGCAAATGTAGCTGCCCAGGCATACCTTTACAGGTGCTAGTCCATGGCTAGTGATCTCCAATGACTGGTAGTGTCCACCAGAACACCAGGGTCATGTGCTGATCACATGCTGGTTCTTGAGCTCCCGAGTTCCATGTACTGAAGTGTTCCCTTGTTCTCAAGTTTCCGCCAGGCTCTCCCGGAACCGGACTTTCCCCCTTTGTATCACACTAGGTGGAAGGCTAGCCCAAGACCAAAAAGCCTGGTAACTGTGAATCTAAAAGTCAACCCTTTTGCCAGCTTTGGCAAGCCAACTTGACTTGTACAGAAAACCCATACTGTAGGAAACCTGCCTACAGACCCATAAAGTTATTTTATTGCCATTGCTACCTTAAAATGTTGATGTAGGTGATCTGGTTCCCGGGCAGGTCTTTTACACCCCAGAGGATTTTCACAGTCTCAGTGGCTTGTAGGGTAATATAACAAAAATGTAAATTGAAGTGCCACACTATTACTAAAAGGTCAATGCAAGAATTTATTCCAATACAAATCAGGGGGATAATGCAAAGATTAGGCAATGTGTTTCATGGGGTCCAAAATTGTCCACTGCATTGGGGACTTGAGATTGAAAACAATGTGAACATTGATGAATTGATGAAGGGGTATTTTTGGACCGCTGAAACGTTTTGGATACTCTATGGTTTGTCCCCCCTTACTTTAATTGAAATAAAGTTGTATCTGGACCTTTAAGCAGAGGTGTGGCACTTCAATTTTCATTTGCAAAATGGATTCAAACAGAAGACTAGAATTTTTGGAAGGAGTTCAGCAGTGTTAATCTATATATGTATCTACAAAAAACTTTTCTTGAAAGCAGTCCTGTCCAAGGGCTAAAACATGGAAACAGAACTAATCAGGGAAGAAAGCAGCATTAAACTTGTCTGTTTGCTGGCCTGTTTGCTGAAACAGACTTGTGTGACAGAGCTCCCAGCACCAATCCTATCAACTCCTCAGGTCATTTGAATAGCAGATCCCCCTGATAGCAGCTGTGGTTCCTCCTGCTGACCCCTAGATATGACAGGACACAATAATGACATTAGCGGGAGTAACCACAGTGGCCAGTGGGAGATGTGTTATTGAGGAACGGGATTAGTGCCAGCAGCTCTGATACACAGCAACGTTTCATCAAATAAGCCAACAGACAGGGACATAAAATGCTTCTTTGCACATATGTTAGTTCCTTGGTATGTTTTAAGACTCTGATAGGGTTACTTTAAAACCAGAATGTACAGTTTCAAGCAGTATACTTTTAAATAAAGTGTCCTCTTACAGTGTTCTCATGTACAGTCTGCAAAAACGACCCCCTTTACACCAGCCCTCTCTGTAACCCTAATATTCAATCCTAACCCAAACCTTCCCACCAACCCCTCTCTGTAACCCTAATATCTAATCCTAACCCAAACCCTCCCACAAACCCACCCTGTAACCATAATACTTAATCCTAACACAAACCTTCCCACCAACCCTCTCTGTAACCCTAATACTTAATCCTAATCTAAACCTTCCCACCACCCATCTCTGTAACCCTAATATCTAATCCTAACCCAAATCCTCCCCCAAACCCACCCTGTAACCTTAATACTTAATCCTAACACAAACCTTCCCACCAACCCTCTCTGTAACCCTAATACTTAATCCTAATCTAAACCTTCCCACCACCCATCTCTGTAACCCTAATACTTATTCCTAACCCAAACCCTCCCACTAACCCACCCTGTGACCCTAATACTTAATCCTAACCCAAACCCTACCACTAACCCACCCTGTGACCCTAATACTTAATCCTAACCCCAAAGTTCCCTCCAGCCCTCCCTGTAACCCTAATACTTAATCCTAACCCAGACCTTCCTACCAACCCTCTCTGTAACCCTAATACTTAATCCTAACTCAAACCTTCCTACCAACCCTCTCTGTAACCCTAACACTTAACCCTAGCCTAAACCTTCCCACCAACCATCTCTGTAACCCTAATACTTAATCCTAACACAAACCTTCCCACCAGCCCTCCCTGTAACCCTAATACTTAATCCTAACCCAAAACTTCCCACCAGCCCTCCCTGTAACCCTAACACTTAATCCTAACCCAAACCTTCCTACCAACCCTCTCTGAAACCCTAATACTTAATTCTAACCCAAACCCTCCCACCAACCTACCCTGTAACCCTAATACTTAATCCGAACTCAGACCTTCCCACCAACCCTCTCTGTGACCCTAATACTCAATTCTAACACAAGCCTTCCCATCAGCCTTCTCTGTAACCCTAATACTTAATTCTAACCCAAACCTTCCCATTAGCCCTCTCTGTAACCCTAATACTTAATTCTAACACAAACCTTCCCACCAACCCTCTCTGTAACCCTAATACTTAATGCTAACCCAAACCCTCCCACCAACCTACCCTGTAACCCTAGTATTTAATCCTAACCCAAACATTCCCACCAATCCTCTCTGTAACCCTAATACTTAATGCTAACCCAAACTTTCCCACCAATCTTCCCTGTAACCCTAATACTTAATGCTAACACAAACCTTCCCACCAACCCTCTCTGTAACCCTAATACTTAATTCTAACCAAAACCTTCCCACCAACCTTCTTTGTAACCCTAATACTTAATCCTAACCCAAAACTTGCTACCAACTGACCCTGTAACCCCAATGCTAATTCTAACCCTTATGTTAACTCCTCCTGTAACCTCAACACAAATCCTTACCTTAATCTTAACACCAGCCTTCCCTGTAACCCAAAAACTTAAACTTTACACTAATTCTCTCTGTAGCCTAAATCCTAATAGCAGTTCTATCTGTAAACCTAATACTCTTCAACCCTGTAACCCTCACAGTAAACCTCTCCAAAACACCAACACTAACCCTACATGGATTGAGTGACTCCCATTATAGTTTTGGAGTAGGAAAATAAAAATTAGCCTTTGACCAATTATGAGCAGCAAAGTATTTCCTTTATAGTAGTTTTAGAAAGAACCTCCAAGCTGCTTTGCAGTGTGAACGGAAAACACATAGAATACAGTTGTTTTCTATGTGCCCTAGCAGTGACTGCTGTTCTTGTAGTGCGGAAAAGGTTCATTTACATTTACAGTTTGGGGAATGGTAAAACCCCATAGTTAAGATGTGTTTTTATCACCCCGCCCCAACCACACCCCCTTTTGCTGCAGTGGCCAGGGGTGTACACATGTCGCAGCCACAGCAGGAACATGACCTATTCAAGTGAATGAGGTCACTCTGCAAGAGCACTGCAACCTTGTGCAGTACAGTAAACAAGGGGTTAAAACACTGTGTTGCCTTCTCACTACCTGCTTTAACCCATTGGACCCTGCAGAAGCATGCAGTTGTGGGACACTTGCAGAGTGGCCCCCATTTACTTGAATGGGTCACGATTGGCAAGCTGTGGCACCTACTAAAAGCAACAGGGGACTTAATCCCCCCCACCCCCAATTTTACACATGAACAAGCACTAAGGGTGCCGCTGCCGAATGCAAATAAGGGCTCATTCACAAGTGCAGCAGGCACTGTTGCTCCTCTGAAAAGCGATCCAAGTGTGTTTGACAGGTGGTGAGTAGAGTTGAGCGAACTTCTAGAAGTCCGGGTTCTGCTGGTTCGGCCGAACTTCGGGTCAAAGTCCGGGTTCGGGTCCGGACAGAACCCGAACTTTGTCCCGGACCCCGAACCCCATTGAAATCAATGGAGACCCGGACTTTTAGGTACAAAAAGTGCTGTAAAATAGTCCTGGAAGGTCCTAGAGGTCTGCAAAAGGAAGGAAATGTGGGTAAGGGTGGGACAAGTGACCTACAAAGAAATGGGGACAGGGAAATAACTTTAAATATTTTTAAAAAAATAAAAACATAAAAAATGCAAAAATGGAAATCATCTTCAAAATGGGTCTGAAAAGTATTAATTAACATTAGAGGCCATAGAACTGTTCTAAAATCATCTTCAAACTGTGTCAAAAAAGTATAAATAAGCCGGAAGTACCCATATCACTGTTCTGCAAAATGTGTGTATCACTTTAAATCAAACCGGAA
>BLSH010551529.1:289985-311713 GCA_018402905.1 Glandirana rugosa | reverse complement strand
TCAGTTTCTAGTGGCTCGTGTCACAGCGGAGGCGTGTGGACTAAATTAGGAGGTTAACGATGATGGCGCTACGTTAGCGAGTGGTGATCTCAACTCGCTTGGGCCTGACATTTCAAGCCCAGGCATGGCTTGAAACCCCACAGGCCCTGGGCCTGGGCCTGGGCTTGAAAAGTTTTTTTCAGGCCCAAGCCCAGGCCCCAAGACCATTAAAATTACTTTTTAATCTTTTTACGACATTTTTTCGGGTCCTTCCAGGATCTCCAGACGTTTTTCTTCCTTTTACACCCATTCCCACCCGAACCCGGACTTTTTTTGAAAAGTTCGGGTCCGGGTCCGGGTCCCGGACACCCCAAAGTTCGGTACGGACCCGAACTTTACAGTCCGGGTTCGCTCAACTCTAGTGGTGAGCGATTGCATCGCGGTAGTAGCAATTGGAGGATTAAATCAGGTGTGCGGAGGCGACACTGTGCTCGGTGATCTTTGACTTCTCCCATGTTGTCCAGGTAGATCTCTACCTCTTTAAGGTTGCCTACCCCTGGAGTACATAATAAACAGGACTGAGCTGCATACCTGACATAGATACGTCTGTGCCTGGAGTTCCACATTTATTACACAAACCTATTAAGATAAGATCTAACAGTGGGGACCATTGTGATGGAAAGTGGGACTGAGGGATTTGGCCCTAAATCAAAAATACCCAAGGGTTATGACAGTTGTTTATTGCTAGTGTGTCTCTATTTATTATAGACAAATTTAATTAAGGATGTAGCTTCTTCATAAATGATTTATTTGCAGAGTATAGTCTGTAATGACAGCTGTTCCCATTATGCAGGCATACACAACACGTGAAACAAGTACAGTATGTAAATGAGGGTGTTACCATGACTCGATTCCTCTAGTTTGCTTCTACATAATCCTAACCTTGTGTTAGTGACATATTGCATGTTACAGGCATTCACACTTACATAGTTATACAAGTCTCCAGGTGTGGTGTCACATCAATAGGTATAAGGTGTTACAGACACTTTGACACCGGAGTTACATCACAGCGCAGAGAAGCATCATTAATGACAGTGTTAATTGGCTTTTCATAACCTGTAGACAAGTGTTTTCACAAGGTTCATGAACCTCCATACTGCAACTGTGCACAGCACAAACACTGTCCAGATTATGCATGGAAGAACTACAATCAGGATAAACCTGTGTAGGAGACTTTTTATAAAAGAACCGCTCTTGATTTTGCAGTATTTGCACATTTTTTTGTTATTGGATTTTTCTCAAATGTATAAAATTTTAAAATGGAAACTTACCATTTTGAAATAAAGTAAAATAAATTAAAGCAGTTCTAAAGGTTTTTACCTTCATACATTCTATGCATGGAGGTAAAAATTCTTCAGTATGCAGCTCCCCACACAGCCCCCCAATACTTACCCGAGCCTCATTGCGATCCAGCGATGTGAACAAGAGTGGCTGCTCTCCCTGATTTCTGCCTCCTCATTTTCTGCTCCCATTGCTGTCAATCTCAGCCAGCAAGAAAGGAACTGGGGTGGGGCCGAGCCTTGTTCTGCATGTCTTATGGACACATAGCGTGGGGCTTGGGAGCAAGCACACACCAGTGCCCCCAGAGCAAGGGGCTTGCTATGAGGGCACTCGGAGAAGAGGAGAAGCCAGGAGCACCAGTGAGAGAAGAGGAGTAGGGATCAGCCAAACACCCCCAGTTCGGTTTGCACCAGAACATGCGAACAGATAAAAAGTTTGGGCTAACATTCGAACACCATTAAAGTCTATGGGACCCAAACATGAAAAATCAAAAGTGCTAATTTTAAAGGCTTATATGCAATGTTATTGCCCTAAATGGGGACACGGGTCATGCCCTAGGGGATATGTATCAATGAAAAAAAAAAGTTTTAAATTAATCGTTTTTTCAGGAGCAGTGATTTTAATAATGCTTAAAGTGGAAAAAAATTAAAAATTCCTTTAAATATTGTGCCCGTGGGGTGTCCTTAGTGTCCTTAGTCTGTGTTTAAAAGGGCGCATCTCTGTGAGGTGTAGAACATAGCCAGAGCAAAATGACATTTCCATAGGAAAAATTGTCATTTCAAATTGCGAATGTAATGTATTGCCGGTTCCCAGCAATATACAAAAAATTGCTGAAAAAAAAATTCTGGTTAGGATGGGGGGGACAGGCGAGTGCCCCCCTCCTGAATCGTACCAGGCTACATGCCCTCAACATGGGGAGTATGGGAGCTTTGGGGGAGGGGGTCTCTACCCCACCACCTCAAAGCACCTTGTCCCCATGTTGATGAGGACAAGAGCTTCTTCCCCACAAACCTGGCTGGTGCTTGTGGGAGTCTGCTGGCAGGGGGGGGCTTATCGGAATCTGGAAACCCCCTTTAATAAGGGGGCCCCCAGATCCCACCCCCCCATGTGGTATACCAAAAAAGGAGTGTAGTGTTACAAAAAACAAGAGGCAGTTTTTGACAAGTCTTTTATTGTGTAAAATAGCTCTTTTCTTCTTTCTTCCTCCATCTCCACCCCAAAATTCAAATCAGACCCTTATCTGAGCATGCAGCCCTGGCATAGCAGGAGGGGTGGGAACGAGCGAGCAACCCCTCCAAACCATACCAGGCCATGTGCCCTCAACATGGGGAGGATGCTTTGGGGTTGCCCCCAAAGCACCTTGTGCCCATGTTGATGGGAAGAAGGGCCTCATCCCTACAACCCTGGCTGGTGGGTGTGGGGGTCTGCGGGCAGGGGGCTTATCAGAATCTGGAAGCCCCCTTTAATAAGGATCCTGACCCCCCCTATGTGAATAGGTATGGGGTACATTGTACACCTACCCATTCACCAAAAAAGGAGTGTAGTGGTAAAAAAAACAAGAGGCAGTTTTTGACAAGTCCTTTATTGTGTAAAATAGCTCTTTTCTTCTTTCTTCCTCCATCTTCTCCTGACCCGGTCCTTCTTCTGGTCTTCTGCGTCTTCTTTTAGTCTTCTTGCTTCCTCTCTGTCTTCAATCTTCATCTTCTTCTTCTTTCACAGCCGCCGCTCTCCCCGATGCTGCAGCCCGGCCCCTGCGCTTCTCCCAGAATGGGTGGTCTTCACAGTGACAGTTCTTTTATAAGAAGGGGCGGGGAAAGCAGCGGCAGTGAAAAAAGAAGTCCAGTGTGAAGTTTCCACAGTCTGTGTTGATTTGGGGAGCCATGTCATCTGCTGGTGTTGGTCCACTGTGCTTCATTAAGTCCAGGGTCAACGCAGCCGTCTTAATGAAGCCAGGAGATTTTGGAGCACTTCATGCTTCCTTCCGCAGACAAGCTCTATGGGGATGCTGACTTCATTTTCCAGCAGGACTTGGCACCTGCCCACACTGCCAAAAGCCCCAAAACCTGGTTCAATGACCGCGGGATTACTGTGCTTGATTGGCCAGCAAACTCACTCGACCTGAACCCCATAGAGAATCTATGGGGCATTGCCAAGAGAAAGATAAGAGACATGAGACCCAACAATGCAGAAGAACTGAAGGCCACTATTGAAGCATCCTGGTCTTCCATAACACCTCAGCAGTGCCACAGGCTGATAGCTTCCATGCCACGCCACATTGAGGCAGTAATTGCTGCAAAAGGGGCCTAAACCAAGTACTGAGTACATATGCATGCTTATACTTTTCAGAGGTCTGATATTGTTCTATGTACAATCCTTGTTTTATTGATTGCATGTAATATTCTAATTTTCTGAGATTGTGGATTTGGAGTTTTCATGAGCTGTAAGCCATAATCATCAATTATGACAAATCACGGCTTGAACTATCTTGCTTTGCATGTAATGAGTCTATCTCATATATTAGTTTCACCTTTTAAGTTGCATTACTGAAATAAATGAACTTTTGCACGATATTCTAATTTTTTGAGTATTACCTGTAGATAGAGGTCCTTGCCAGTGGTAACCACTATCAAGAATCAGAAGCATACATGTGGTCAGAATCCATTGCATGGTCATGTGTACATTTATATATATATATATATATATATATATATACTATATTGTCAAAAGTATTGTGACACCTGCCTTTACACGCACATGAACTTTAACCTCCCTGGCGGTATGATTATTTCAGATTTTTGGTGCTGAAAGCAGTGCATTATTTTGCATGGAAATTTGGCGTTTTATATTGTAGGCCTGTAATTCTTACGAATAACTCACTTAAATCTGTAATCTGTCCAAACAAGAGTCTAGTAGACATCCCGGGTATGATAAAGTTTGAAACATGAAATCATAAATTATAATATAATAAATAACTAAAAATAATTAGCAAAAATAATAACGTAATAGTAATAAAATGTATTCCAAAATTCCTACAGCTTCTAAAAGTCTGATCCATTTCATTTTGTTGGGAACTAAAATGTCAATAGCTAAAGCATGGAAGCAACCTAAAGTCTCCTTTACGGCCGCTAAACGAAAGATCTCCTGGATAATGATGCAGGAAAAAATCTGTAGTACACTTTCAGACTCCTCCTCTAAGTTTGAAGCAATATGTTAACCCTGGGCACATTTTGTTGGGGTTTCGTTAACTCCAGGTGTTCTACCCCCATAATCTGACAGTTTGTTAGTGGACTTTGGCTGGTGGACTCTCTCTCTCTTCTCCTTCTTCTTTTTCCCTATCTTGCTCTTTTCTTCTTCTTTTTTCTATAAACAAGAAATCCGATATCTTGGGTTCCTTTTAGCCCTCAGGACTTACCTTAAGTCGCTATTGGTTCTCCTCAATTACTGTTCAAACAGGACCCGGTTTATTGATTGTTTAGCAGTTTACTCATTAAAGGTTAGCTAATCTCAATGTCTGCTGTAAGGGTGTGGGGTTTGGCCTCCAAGGCACAGCTTGCTCCCAGATGGGGTGCCGGTACCAAACCTCACGCTTACTAGGTTCTGTTCCTTCTTATACTACACTGGGGTATTTGTTAGTCGCGCTAAGTCAACTGTTGAATCATAAACCTAGCGGGAAGCAATATTAAGTGGGGAGGGATTAGTGGGATATAAGGAACTATATTGCTGAATAAGTCACAATGTATCGAATCAGTTGTTATTGCCCTTATCTTTGCTGAAATGTTTATCTTCATTGTACCTATGCTCTTTATTTCAATAAAACATTGGAAAAGCAAAAAAAAAAAAAAAAAAATGTATTCAATATTGTAATCAAACCAAAAACACTGAAATTTGCTCAGTTGCAGAATTGTCGCTGTCGTCACTTTCAGTGTCTAATGATAAATTTCCCCAAAAATCAGTATCACTCAATTCTGCAAATGATTCTTATTTACTATCGCTGTTTTCTAGCTGATCAAAAAACCGCTTCTGACGTAAAGGGACACTTTTTGGTTGCCATGGACATTGTCAAGTTTCCAGGCAGAAAGAATGACATATATAATATAAAAGTGCCTGCAGGGCACTGGGCAAACCACTAGGGACAAAAGGGATGTGAAATGATTTCATACAGTAATGTTATCTTACAGTTTACAGTGCACTGTATGTATACTGCGTGTTTTACTTTTTGAATTTGCCGCCGGTCTCCGCCCTGCGATGCTCGCAGGGAATGAAGCCCGGCACACAGAGGCATCGGGCGGAGGACACAGCCCGCAGACACGGCGGGGGACATCGCTGGATCCATGGGACAAGGTGAGTAATGCTGCCATGGATCCAGCGATGCGATCCCGAGTGTGGCTCGGGGCTACCGCTAATGGTACTGAAATTCCACCCCGAGCCACACTCGGGAATACCGCCAGGGAGGTTACTGGCATCCCAGTCCATAGGGTTCAATATTGAGTTGGCCCACTCTTTGCAGCTACAACAGCTTCAACTCTTCTGGGAAGGCTGTCCACAAGGTTTAGGAGTGTCTATGGGAATGTTTCACCATTCTTCCAGAAGCAAATTTGTGAGGTCAGGCACTGACATTGGATGAGAAGGCCTGGCTGGCAGTCTTATTCATCCCAAAGGTGTTCTATCGGGTTGAGGTAAGGGCTCTGTGCAGGCCAGTCAAGTTCCTCCACCCCACACTCGCTCATCCATGTCTTTATGGACCTTGCTTTGTGCACTGGTCCAAATCATTTGGTGGAAGGAGGGTTATGGTGCGGGGTTGTTTTTTATCAGGGTATGGGCTTGGCCCCTTAGTTCCAGTAAAGAGAACACTTAAGGCTTCAGCATACCAAGACATTTTGGACAATTTCATTCTCCCATCTTTATGGGAACAGTTTGGTTATGGCCCCTTCCTGTTCCAACATGACTGTGCACCAGTGCACAAAGCAAGGTCCATACAGACATGGATGAGCGAGTTTGAGGCCATGCTTCAGCCACCCGGGACTCTTTCTCCTGATTGGAATGAGACACAGCAGTGGTGCTATTGGCTCCCACTGCTGAAAATCAACTCAGTTAGCCAATCAGGAGAGAGAGGGGGCAGGGCCAAACAGCAGCTCTGTGTCTGAATGGATACACAGTGCTGCAGCTCGGATCGGGTGCCCTCATAGCAAGCTGCTTGCTGTGGGGGCACTCAACAGGAGGGAGGGGCCAGAAGCTCCAACCAGGGATCCAAGCAGGATCCAGGCTGCCCTGTGCAAAATCACTGCACAGAGCAGGTAAGTATGACATGTTTGTTATTCAAATAGAAAAAAAACGAGACTTTGCAATCACTTTAAATCTTGTGGAAAAAAGTTGAGGAATTGCACAAGGTAAATTTAAAAATAAACACGCCCATCAGAAACAACATTTTTAGTTTCATACACAAGGTCCCCGATGCATAACTTTTAACTGTCCCTGATTTCGAGGGACTGTCCCTGATTTGGAACTTTGTCCCTTTGTCCCACTTTCCTCTTCATGTGTCCTTCATTTTGGTCTGATCCATTTAGTTGTATATAAAATGTCCTTTTTATCTTATCTTTATCTTATCCTTTAATCCAATTTCTAAATTGCTGCATTTGTAAATTTCAAAAGCCAGTATAAAGGAAAATTAGTGGTAAAAAAAGCACTTGTGAGTTTAACTATTCATTTTTTTGGAAAATTCTCCTTTAGGGGCGTGGCAGGGGGTGAGTCCTAAGCCTTCATACTTTTGCTAATAAGTGTCCCTTAATCACATCTCAAAATGTTGGAAGGTATGCCCAACATACTCCATACACAGACCCCCAATACACTCCATACACGGGGCTCCAATGTACTCAATATACAATATACAAGCGCCCAGATGGAGCCTCCCAATGTACGTATAGCAGAAGGCCAGCCAGGATAAAATTAGATTTATCTTGCATATCAGGATGTGAGCATATTTATAAAACAGTAAAGCCAAATTCCCATCAGAAGATCTACCACATTTATAAAACACATTCACCATAGTATTTTGGCCATGTGTCTACCTAATTAATCATGCCAAATATACGTTACAATATGATTTTGCAGTCTTTATACATTCTCCCATATTACTATGTAATATGAGAGTCTAACATCCATTACATCCCTAGGCCATCAAGTAGACCTTCTCACTACACTCCAGATGGATGTAAAAGATGCAAATGATTCAATCATATGAAGCTAGTATAACTACCTGCATTGGACTTGCTATCAGTCTTTTACAATCTTCTATACAGCAGAGCCTGGAAAAAGGAGGTTCAGGGCTAGCAGTAACTTAAGTGTGCTGCATGCAAATGTATTGACAAGGAACATGCTGATAGGCGAGAGTAGAGGGATAACCTCATCAGTGTGTTGCTGCTCTTTGTATGGTCAGTCAGAAGGCTGGTAGTGGGGAGAGGACACGGGATTAGGTGGACTAATACACAAATCCTTTGAGAGAAAAACAGTCCACATAAGTGTATTTTATCCGTGCATTTAGCTGGTTAAAGTTGGAGTGTTTAACTGGTCTTTACCCAACATCGAAATGTCCTGTTCTTCAAAGGGGAATCTTATTTTCAGTAACATTTACAGTGTGTTTATCTAACCAATGTTACATTGGCCAACACAGATCATTTTTCAATATTCTCCTTTTCCAAATGGTGAATTATTAATTAGATCAGTGATTCAGAAAGGATTTTTCTCCAATGGTGATCAATAAAAACTGAGAGGAAGGGTTAGAAGTTTTCAAAGAACTCTTCATTGCATTCTATATATATCACGACAGAAAGGAAAATAAAATCTTCACAATAAAGACTGAGAAATTATTAAAAATCAACAAAGCTAGCTTTAATGAAGCGAAAGCTTACTTGAATCACACTGCATAAAAAAAATTGTTAGTGTCCTACGGGACAAACAATCCCTGTTTGAAAAGTTATGGACCGGAGTGTGCATGCGGGGAGCGTCCATGGCGGCTGTGTAAGCCAGGAGCTCCATTCCTTCCCGGCCTTTCGGAGCCTTTATTGTGAGCAGTGGAGCTCGGCTTACCCACTCAAGAGGTGGGGAAGCGTGGGACAACCACGATCCTCAATGTGATCCCCGCACCTGGCCTTGTCCACCAGATTGAGGCCGCGGCTTGGGCCTACTCGTCCAGCCGCCCGTAGCGTCCTTACACTGCAGGAGGGCTGAGTCACCAGAGGTTGCGGAGGAGCTTAAAAGGGGACACTCTTGGCATACAAAGCATTTGGGTAGATCACCTAAAATAAAAGGATTCCCTAGCCAGATCGTGTTTGGTGAGTGATGACTGGGGCAGGAGCCAATAATTGAGCCTGAGGCTCGGGCCTATTTTTGAATTATAATACAGAGATTCACTCTTGGATATTCATAAAACTACTCTTTTATACACAGAAACTGCTGGGTCTCCTCCTAATTCATTAGTAGTGGATCCTCCTTAATCTACAGTATTATTTTGGGTGTTTCCTCATTCTTCTACAAACTTGTTTTCACGCTAGCCCCATCTCTCCCATTTTTGATCTCTTTAAAGTAGGGGTCATTTCTAGCTACCCTTACTGGAAAACCTTCTACTCCTAGGATCATGCAGTCGGGAGCAGTCAGACGGGACCTCCCCTGGGAACTCAACATTTGGCCCAGATCCTATCCCCAGCTTCTACAATTTCGCTATTGGAGCGGACATTAGATGAACTCATTACTACACCGTTTAAAGAGCACAGTCCTGGTAACCCACAATTGGACCCGTCCAGCCCCCAAGCTCTAATACCTCACTCGAACTTTCAGATGATGATGGAGGTTTTTTCTAAAATGCTCTCTAAGGGCCTGGTCCAAACAGCCACTCAAATTACTTCTGTTATCCAGGCTGACCTTCAGGGCTTGGGGACTAGGATAGACACAATAGAGCAGAAGACAGACCAATCTGTTTCCAGAATCAATCAAAACACAGCACGTATTCAGGATCTTCAGGACCAACTGGAATCGGCCCTTTCTAAAATAGACGATCTGGAAAAGCGCTCTAGACGCTATAATTTCCGAATCCGGGGAATTCCTGAGGCCATCACCGACGTTCATGCAGTCGTGAGCGACTTTATTAAAGAAATCCTCCCAGGCATCCTGGAGCACCGCCTGGAACTAGACAGGGCTCACAGAGCACTTCAGTCCCCGAGGTCTGATGGCCTACCTAGAGACATTGTGGTAAAACCCCACTTTTATGGAGTAAAGGAGGAGATCATGAAGGCCTCCAGATCCACACCCAGCCTTTCTATCCAAGGTCACTCTGTCCAAGTCTTCGCTGACTTATCACCCACTACTATACAGAAAAGATAAACTCTGAAGCCTCTACTAGAAATCCTCACTAAGTCGTCCATCAAATACTGGTGGTCCTTCCCTTTTCGTCTGGCTTTTATTTTCAAAAGCAAGAAATTTCAAGAGGGGGAACAGCTGTTGATCAAACTTAATCTCATTTCCTTGGATTCTACTTCATCTTCACATCACAAAAACATGGGTCCCTCTAAGAGACCCTCACCTCAGAGTCCCGTTCTTCCAATGTGGCGGAAGCAGCAACAAAAGAGAGCCAAGGACTCCCATCCTCCCTGATTTTTGATCTTTTTCCCTCTCTTTGGGTGCTCAATTTTTTCAAGGACTTTCGAATCCCAGTGCTCCACACTGTGGGTCGCTACTGTTTGGTTGTCTAATATCCCTTAAATGTGTAAATTCTTTTTTTACCTTTTATATGGGCGGTTTGGGGGTGGCTTCCCTCCTCGTCTCCTCCCGGGCTTGTTCCTCTCTGGGGGAGGGGGGTGGAGGCCATCTGCAGGCTGCCCTTTTTTGTCCCGCGCACTTTGTTGCGGTTTTACTGTGTCGAGTTTTAATTGCTTTGATGATTCCTCCTAGACTTGATTGATCCTTAAGTCAGGGAACCGAAGGGGCGTGGCTCGAACATGGCGCTGTGAGGACACTTATCCTTGGAGCTCCGTGCGGTGGTGGGGGAAATAGGTTGTAAGGAGACGATTTTCACCTCCAATCTACACCTATGTCCTCAGCAGACAGCATACCTGGCACCCCGGCCGCTCTTAGAGGCTCGGACATCTCTACCTATTTCCTGAGGAACACTGTGGCGGCATCGCAGCCAGCGGCCTCGGCGTCTAAGATGGCACCGTCCCGCTCCAACACTACGGGGAATGGCGCTCAAAAGAGGCCGGAGAGGAAGGCCCCACAGATAACACCGGCTGAGACAGGCTCGTCCTTGCCTTTGGAACGCCCGGATTCACCTATCCTCTCGCCTGCGCTGTCACCAGTGGACTTTACTGCTTCCTTGCCCTCGGACCCGGGGCATTCCTTCCACCGTCCGGTGGCGGGGCCTCCCACGGAGGAGGCCTGGCAGGCGCTACTCGACCGCCTGCCGTCTAAACAAGACATGTCTGCAATGGCAGCGTCCATAGTCAACACCCTGTCAAGGGAAATACAGGACGTTAAGCAGCGGGTGGATTAGGTAGACGCCCGGGTTACAGAGGTGGAAACATCCAGGACGGACTTGCGAAGCAGGGTCGGGGCGTTGGAAGAAGCGCAGGCAGACCATAACAGGCAACTAATCCTGATCCAGCTGGCTATAGATGACGGAGAGAATCGGAACAGACGCAATAATATAAGGATCCGTGGCCTACCAGAAGCTACATCGGGAGCAGATTTGCGGGCGACCGTCACTGCCATTTTCAACGGCCTCCTACACAAACCACCCACTGAAGAGCTAGAGCTGGACCGGGTGCACAGGGTGCAGGGCCCCAGGTCGAACGACGCATCGCTCCCCAGAGATGTGTTAGCCAGGGTCCACTTTTTCAGCGTTCGGGAAGATATCATGCGCAGAGCATGGTCTAATGGACCGATTGATTTTGATGGGGCCACGGTGAGGCTGTTCCCGGACCTGTCCAAGCAGACCCTACGTATGCGGGGAGTGTTGAGACCGCTGCTAGAGAGGATCAGAGCGGCAGGAGCCACCTACAGATGGGGACACCCGTTCCATGTCATTGTGCAGAGAGGCAGCAGGTCCTTTGTCCTGCGATGGCCTGACCAGATACCGGACCTCTTTGCCTTCCTGGAGGAGCCCGAGATCCCTATACCGAATTGGCTGATCTTTCATGCCTTCACCGGACAGACGGCGCCGGACATGGTTGCCCCGAGGCCACAGAGAAGCAGTCATCGCAGACGTCGTTCAGGCTCCCGTCCTATCCACAGAGAAAGGCCCTCCACATCCGAACAGTAACGCCTGAACAGTAAGCTGTCACCCTTGCCCCTGTCTGCCCCCCTCCTCTTTAGACTTTGTCCCCTGTATACGGGTCGCATCTCTCTCCCCCCCTTTTTGTGTGTCGGGATCCTGTTCACTATTAGCCCCTTACCTAGCTCGGGCCTTCCCAGATACGTTCTCCCGGCTGGACACCTCCGCACGTAGCATATGGGCCGTTTGGTCCTGGATGGCGGCCCCCCCCTTCACCAGCGGGTATATATGTGAGCGCCTACATGGGACATTTGTCAGTGAACGCTCGTTGCCTCCCTATCCCGCTGGAGTTATAGTACACCCCTGCCTGACCGGCTGCTCCCTGGGGTGACCGTTGGCGGGCAAGTCATGGATCGCCGATTCTCCCCTAGGTGTGCAACCATGAGGAGCGGCTATATCCTGTAAAGTATAATGTTGTTTTAATTTTTGATATCTCATTGTGTGTTGGCGGAGGGGGGGCGGCATGGTCCGGGTCTCCGGGCCCCCCCCGCCCGTGGGAAAATGATGGTCTATACACATGTCGAGCAAGTTGGTGATACCTGGTTTCTATTGGGGAGGTGGCCTTTTGGTGCCGGGGTGGGGGGGGGGGGCGGTGGCGTGTCACGATGGCCGGGTGGGATCGCATCCTGCCGGCCGGCGGGGAGTTCCAGCCGTTCGGCCCGGTTCAGATGCCCCGGATTTCTGGGGGGCCGGGCCGGCCGGGGCGGAAGGCAGAAGATCCATCTTGGGATAATTATATCTGTTGGAGGGTTGATGGGTGGGGGGGGTCAGCCAGGGGTGATGGATCAGGTGAAATGTCTTGCTGTTACTCTTCTAAATGTTTTATGTTTTGCTGATACATGGGTCACTGTTCATGTTTTATGCCTTTTTGTCATGTAGAACATATGGGTCTCTGTTTGCTGGATGGGCTCACCACTTGCTGCGTTCTAAAATATATTACCCTTATGATTGTTGCTTTGCGTTCTGATGGCCTCCCGTGGGCCCCTCTCGAGGGGGTCACGGGAGGTCGGCCGATGGGGGTTAGAACACATGGAAAGGGTTAGCAAACCCATGAAGTTATATTGTTTGCCCCACGCCTGCACGTCTCCTACAACCTCACAGAGTAAGTCCTTCACGTCCTGTCCATAGGTCGCGCATTTTGGCGCCAGGCTCTAGTGAGCCACCTTTAGAGCATTCTTTTGCTATCCTTGAACCCTCACCTCAACCTCTTTCTTTTCTCTCTTTTTCTTCCTAACCCTACTTAAAGGGTCTCTTCCTCCCCCCCCCCCCTTGGGTTTTTTTTTTTTTGTTTTTTTTTCTTTACACCCTCCCCCCCCCTCCGGGATGGAGTACAGGATCACCTCACTAAACGTTAGGGGGCTCTCTACCCCGGAGAAATGCTCCAGGCTACTTTCAGACCTCAAAAGGATGCGCTCGCAGGTGGTGTTCCTACAGGAAACTCATTTCAAACACTCCAATGTCCCGAGGCTCTCCGATAAACACTTCCCGACCGGATACCATGCCCCATCGCCCATACCGCATTCTAAGGGGGTTAGTATTCTCCTCGCCAAATCGGTCCCCTGGACTGCTATTCAGGAAAGTATAGACCCACAGGGTCGTTACCTCCTGGTTCAGGGCAAGATCGGAGACAAATTGGTGACACTGGCGAATGTGTATTTCCCCAATTCGGACCAACTGGGCTTTCTGAAAACATTGATCCCCATCCTCCTTGAGTTTCAGACGGGAATCTTGATTCTGGGTGGAGATTTTAACTTCGCTCCAGAACCGCTCCTAGGCGCTTCGCACCTAGCGTTCTCATACCTCAAAAAACTGAAGTCGGAACTAATTTGGTGGACCCGTGGCGTCTTTTGCACCCGGGCGATAGAGATTACACTTACTTCTCGGCGGTGCATGACACATATTCTGGGATCGACTTCTTTCTCATACAACATAAGGATCTTCCTTTGGTCTCCTCGTCTCTGATTGACATCTCCACTTTCTCTGATCACGCCCCGATTCACATGACGCTCCAATGGGGGGTCTCCTCTCGGAGCCCCCCCCCACCTGGAGGTTAAACGAGTCCCTTCTAAACACCACGGAGGCGAGACAGGAGATCGCTCAGGCGATCTCCACCTATTTTACCGATAATCTCAACCCAGATACTTCGCCTACGAGCCTCTGGGAAGCACACAAATGTGTGATCCGCGGGGTCCTCATCAGCCGGGGGACCCAGAGGAAGCGTGATAGAGCAGGGCAACTAGATAAGCTCATTTCTCAGATCCGCTTCTTGGAGCTTCAGCACAAGAAATCTCAGGCAGAGATTAATCTCCTTGCCCTCACTAAGACAAGGGAGGAATTAAATGCCTTACTCTTCCAACAGACGACCCGGAGGCTTGAATGGGCGAGACGGTCGATTTTTGAGTATGCGAACAAACCTGGCTCAATGTTAGCCAGGGCCCTCCGAGGTCCGAGGAAACGCACCTTCATCCCTCATATTCTGGATAGAGGGGGCAAGAGGGTGCATACCTCTAAGGACATTGCACAAGTATTCTCTGAGTTCTATAAACGACTATACAACTTGCGTCCGACTGTTTCCCCTGAGGAATGAGCTGGGAGTGAGTCAGACGCGAGGGAATACGTCACTCAATCTGGTATGCCCACACTGGCACCTGAAGCCAGAGAGGTCATGGAGGCTGAGATCACGGCAGAGGAGTTCGCTATGGCCCTGGCCCAATCAAAACCCCACAAGGCCCCTGGCCTGGACGGTTTCACCACAACTTATTACCGGACTTTCGCCTCCTTACTAACCCCGCACTTTCTAGCGGCCTTTAATTCGCTGAAGGCGGAGGGGACCCTCCCGGGAGATTCTCTCAGGGCTATTATTACCCTGATTCATAAGGAGGAGAAGGACCCTACTCAATGTGGTAGTTACCGTCCTATAGCCCTGTTAAACATGGATTTGAAGCTTTTCTCCAAAATTCTGGCAAACAGGCTGTTACCGTATATCCCACAGCTGGTCCACTTTGACCAGGCTGGCTTTGTTCCACAGTGCGAGGCTCGCGACAATACCACTCGAGTTTAAGACCTGATAGCACATGCACGAAGACACCAAAAATCGTTGCTTCTACGGACGCAGAGAAGGCTTTTGACGGGGTGGCCTGGCATTTCATACGGGCCACCCTGTCACACATTGGCCTAGGCCCCAACATGCTTCACTGGATCCTTGCCTTATATTCCCACCCTACAGTGGCAGTGAGGGCCAACGATTGGAGGTCGGAATACTTTCCCCTAGGAAATGGCACGAGACAGGGCTGTCCCCTGTCTCTGATCATTTTTATATTGGCCCTGGAGCCTTTCCTTTGTTCGGTCAGAGCCAGCCTGGATATCAAGGGGATCCAGGACATTGCTGGACACCACAAGGTCGCCGCTTACGCGGATGACCTAATATTCTTTGTTTCCTCCCCGAGCACGTCCCTCCCTAATATCCTGGAGGCCCTACGGGTGTACGGGGAACTGTCATATTATAAAATCAATGTGGCCAAGTCTGCCGCTCTCAATGTCACGACTCCCCGCGAAGACTGGGACAGGATTCGAAACGCCTTCGCGTTCAATTGGTCCGCTACTCCCATTAAATACTTAGGTATTCTCGTAACCTCAAACCCAGCAGATCTCTACTCGGCTAATTTCGTTCCGCTCCTTGCCAAGTTGAAGTCTGAACTCAAGAAGTGGCATTCCCTAATCCTCACTTGGTTCGGACGCTGCGCGGCGTTGAAAATGACTATATTACCACAGATCCTATACCTCCTACAAACTGTCCCGATCCGGATTCCCACCGATTTTTTTGGACAACTGAAGGCTCTTTTCAGAAACTTAATTTGGTCACACAGACCCCCTAGAATTAAACTACGGACCCTTTCCCTACCAAAGACCCTTGGAGGTCTGGGTATAACAGATTTACTTAACTATTACAAGGCCAGTCATCTCGCCCGGGTGGTTGATTGGCACTGTAATGCTGAATCCAAGCAGTGGGTTTCCCTGGAAATTTCCGAAGCCTCTCTACCGCTGGTATCCACGCCCTGGATTCAAGCTGACATACCCAGTGACTTATGTGAACACCCACTTATAGGAGCAACGTTAGGAGTCACCAGAGGGGTTCTACGCTCCTCGGACTTGGCTCCGCTCCCGTCCCCCCTAACCCCGATCATCGGGAATCCAGATTTCACCCCAGGCATAACGAGCAAAGGGGTGCGAAGACTGGCCCTGCAGGGTAGGACGCGCCTGAGGGATGTGTGGCCCCAAGGTGCCTTACCGACATCAGCAGTTATCGCGGGGTTGACTGACCCCCCGTTGGACGCCTTGAGCTCCCTTCAGGTCAGACATTTTCTCTCTACCATCCAGAGGGGGGGCTTCGCCCCACGCGACCTCATGTCTTTTGAGAAGCTGTGCGACTCGAGGGAACCCGCCAGGCATACCCTGGCAGCTATCTACAAGCTTCTCTCGGCGGTGGGGGGTGATGCCACCCCTTCCTTTATTCGTCAATCGGAGCTTGACTTGGGCAGGCAGTTCACTCCGGCCCAGTCCGACAAGATACTCCTGTTAGCACACAAACTGTCTATGGCGTGCCAGTACCAAGAGGCGGGCTACAAGATACTTACCCGATGGTATAGAGTGCCACGGGTCCTCCATAAGATGTATGGCTCCGTCCCAGATGTGTGCTGGCGGTGTGGATCAGAGGGCGGCACAATGCTGCACATTTTTTGGTCCTGCCCTGATCTAAAACCTTTTTGGGACGATGTGATCTCTACATTGAAAAATTTAACGGCTGTTGACCTGAAGAATGATCCAGCATTTGGTCTATTACATCTGACAGAGATGCCTCTTAAAAAATATAAAAAGACTCTTACAATGCAGCTACTTAACGCGGCTAAGGTCTGCATCCCAGCTTTATGGAAACAAACACAACCCCCAACTAAAGCTTTATTGTTCTCCAAGATCAATCACATCCATCGGATGGAGGAGTTATCCGCTACTTTGTCAGATACGGAGGAGCTATTCAGGGACAAATGGAGACCTTGGAGATACTTCACTGGCACGGAGGACTACCTGCGGGTTGCGTCCTGATACCTTTCTCTCTCAGTTAGAGGATTGATCTTACACCTGTTGTGTAGGTGGTCCTGGAGGCTCCCCCCTGGGGGGGTCATTATCAGCTCCCCCTCCTCATACTACCCTCCCTGATACCCGTCTCATCGAGATGGGTGCTCTCATTTCCCCCCCCTTTTTTTTTTATTGTTTTTGTCCCCCCCCACCGTCTTCTCCTCCTCGCCTCTATCTCTACACCCGCCTTCTCTCCCCCCTCTACCCTCCTTTCCCCCCCTTCTGAACACTCTCTCTGCCTTTTTTTCTTTTCTCTCGATGTACTGGGCCCCATTCGGCCAGTGCACAAAAGCTATTGAAATTCGAGATCTTATTCTGATAGGGGGGCGTGGCGGGGGACTCTATTGGGGCCCCCCGGCGCGCTCCGTCAGGTAAGCCTCTTCATCAGGGCACACGGCCCCTTATCAGACATGGACTAGATATATGATTAGCCTACATGGGCCAAATTGACATGGTACACGGAGGGTTGCCTCGCAATGTATTCTTTAATGTTTTGCCTGTGTCTTTTCCGAAGAGGTTGCTTGTAATATTCCAGTTGATTTATCCAGAATGATTCTTGGTTCATACTGTCACCCGCATGTGCGGGCTATAAATATGTGCTGTATGTCTGTTAACGTTTGTACTAAATAAAGAATTTGAAAAAAAAAAGTCAGGGAACCGGAGGAGACCCTCTAGCGGGTCCCGAAGGGTCCATTCCGGTGACCCCAGCCTTACCAGTCGGGGGCTTCCTGGGAGGTTTTTGGTTATATTCTTATTACTAGATAATTTTGCACCTTCAGGGTAAGCCATCAGTTTTATTCCCGTTTTGGTTCCAAAGGAGTGGCCAGGAAGGAGGTCATGCTCCTCCCTCTGACTTCGGGATATTTTTGATGGTATTCCCTTGGTCAGATGTAGTTCTGCTGTTTGGGCAGACACATTATTTCTTTTTCCTGCTGGTGGGGGGGTCCTCTAGTCCCCTCACTTCCAGGAACCCGGGGGGGGGGGGGTTTGTGGCTAGTCTTTGCCACTCCCCTCCTTTGTTTGTTTTTTTTGTCTCTTCTCGATCTCTTCTGTTCTATCTTCTTGTTACCTCTCTGCTTTTATCTTCTCTTTCCAGACACCAGGGAAGTCTCCTTCGTAGAGGGCCCCCACGGCCCATCCCCGTATTTGCTTGGTTTATCAGGTCTTTCTTCCTCCCTCTTACGGGTCAGGTGAGTCTTCGGTTAGTGTTGCATGTAGATCGATCCTCACACAGTTACCATGTCCGCTAATCCTTCATCTTTCTTGAGAGTGGCATTGCATAACGTACGGGGCCTTAATTCCCCCATAAAATGGAAAAAATACTTTAATTTAGCCCATTCCCACCATCTAGACATACTCATGCTTCAAGAAACCCACTTCCCAGAGCATTATGTTCCTAAGTACATACACTCCAATTATCCACAGTTCTTTCTGGCAAACGCTCCAGATAAGACGAGAGGTGTGGGAATCTTTTTCGCTAAGCACCTAGCCTTTACCCTCATGAAAGAAATTAAAGACCCAGTGGGGAGGTTTATTCTTTTGAAAGGGACCTTGGGGGGTAACGTATTCTCTCTTGTCATACTACGCACGAATCTCGGACAAGCTAAATTTCTCCATAGGTTATTTAATCTTATCCTGCCCCATCTCGAGGGGAATGTTATATTGGGAGGGGACTCTAACTTGGCCTTTGACCCCATGCTCAATAAGTCGGGCTCAGGAGCACCTCGCCTAATTCAGCCTCCGAAATATAGCCTTAAGCTTGCTAGACTACTTTTCTCATTAGGTTTCATGGATATTTGGAGGGTGAGGGACTACACTCATTACTCAGCCCCACATAAGAGTATGGTAAGAATAGACCATATTTTTGTCCCAGCCTCTATATCCCCTTTGGTTTTCAAATCCTCCATTAAGGACTCTCCTATGTCGGATCATTCACTGGTAATAATACATATCAAAGTTGAGCCAGGCGCTTAAATGAATCCCTCCTGAATAACCCAGTACATTGTGTAATGTTAGAGAAGGAACTCAAGGACTACTTTCTCAGGAATGATAATGGGGAAGTCTCACGCCCAATATTGTGGGCAGCCCATAAAGGGGTTATGAGGGGAAAGCTCATCCAATTATCAGCCAGGTTAAAAAGGGAGAGGAGGATAGATATAGAGAATCTGGAACGTGACTTTCAAGAGCTGGCTAGAACTCATAAGAAGAATCCGACTCACAGCTCTTGGGCTCAACTGGAAACGGGGAAAGTAGCCTTAAATCTCGTTCTTACTACCAACGCTGAGAAACAAATTCAATGGTCTAGAGCTCACTGGTATTTGCAAAGAGATCACATAGGCCCCAGGTTGGCTGCCAGATTGTCCCCCAGGTGTCGTTCCTATTCTTTCCCTAAGATCAGGGATAATATGATTATAGGACTTTTTCCTTTCTTTTTTTTTTAAAAGGAGGAAAAAGGGAGAGGAAATTGGGGTTCATTGGGGGGGGGGGGGGTCCTGGGGAGTCGGGAAGGGCCTCAGTTCTCGGCACAGTTTGCCCCCGTTTGGGGTGTTGGGGATCTGGGAGCACCCCTTCAGGAGGATTCCAATGCGGACTCTCCTAAAGGTACCTCATAAAGGATCATTATTTCGGGGGACCTACTATTGAGGACCTAATTTTAGCAATGTGTTCTCGATCGGAGGATGACATAACTCATACTTGGCTATCACAAGTGTATGTAATAGACTGCTGTGACTCAGAATCATATTAACTCATCTTACTAGTCATACTAGTAAACGATAGTTATACCTACCTCCCTTTCTTTTTTTTTCTTTTTTTTTTATTACTTCCTTTTGTTCTCTGATTGATACTATGTTATCTTTATCCCTAATTGAATATAAGCTGTAAATTTGCGTTGTCTTTAACAATGTATTTGTCTTGTACTGTAAGATAATCCTTAATAAAAATATTGAAAATAAAAGATCAGGGATCATTTGGGTGATCTCACTCAGAACCCTAAAAGGATGTCCATCTTTCAAAATTTCTACGCCAAACTTTATGATGTAGGGCATGTGGTTTCCTCTCCTTCCCTCGAAGCCTTTTTGAATTCCATCTCCTTCCCTAGACTTTCGGAAGATCACATAGCCTCTCTGGAATTGCCTTTTAATGACGCAGAGGTTTGGAGGTGATCAGAAACCTTAAGAAAGGCTCGGCCCCTGGCCCAGATGGCTTTTCCACGGGCTACTACAAAACCTTTGGCCCAGTTATTGCTCCTTATCTAACAACATTTTTCAATTCATTAAGGACCGGTACAGTTCTACAAGCGATGCTAATAGAGCATTTGTGTCGGTCATCCCCAAACCTGGAAAGGATCTGATGTTAGCAACTACAGACCTATCTCCTTGATAAATAATGACCTCAAAATTATGACTAAAGTTTTAGCTAATAGACTGTCTAAGTTTATAAGTCAATATATTCATAAAGACCAAGTAGGTTTTATCCCGGGCAGGCAAGTCCCCGACCAGATTCGCAGAGCAGTTGATATCGTGTCTCTGCTTAACTCGAATTGGCATGGGAGTCCCACTCGGGAGGGATACATTTTATCTGTCGACTTGCAAAAAGCCTTTGACACGGTAGATTGGTCTTATCTCTTTGAAGTCTTGGCGGTTTTGGCCCTAGATTTATTCAAACTCTAAAGGCCCTATTATCAAACCCTAGTGTCCAGGTCAAACTGCATAACTTTTATTCGGAACCTTTCCCTATCTTTCGAGGTACTAGACAAGGATACCCTCTATCCCCATTAATATTCGCAATAGCGATGGAGTCTCTGGCCATTGCCATTAGGGATAACCCAGATATCCAAGGGATAGATAGAATGTGGTTCTTGCTCGCACAAATGTGCGTTATTCGCAGACGACTTGCTCCTGTTCATCTCCTCCCCCTTCACATCCACCCCCCCGGGTTATTCAGCTACTTCAAACATTTGGAGAAATATCAGGTCTCTGCGTGAACTGGTTTAAATCCGCAGCTTTGAATATATCTATACCAGAACAAACTATACTGCGACTAAAAGACCACTACAAGTTCACTTGGAATTCTTCTCAGATACCTTACTTGGGGGTCAATCTAACAGCTAACATTAACAAACTCTTTGAAGCCAATTACCCCCCCTTACTTAAGAAATTAGCACAGGATCTTTCCAGATGGGATCAGGAGGGTCTTTCTTGGTTGGGTAGGATACACGCAGTCAAAATGACCCTTCTTCCTAGGATTCTTTATTTCTTTAGAGCTCTCCCCATTCCAGTCAGGAAGTCTAACTTGCAAAAACTGCAATCCCAAATTCTGAAATTCATTTGGGCCCGTAGGAGTTTTAGATGTTCAGCTAATGTGCTTTACAGGAGACGTAACCAGGGGGGCCTAGGACTCCCACACCTCTTTAAATATTACCAGGCAGCTCAATTAGCTCAGTTCTCAACCGTCTTCTCCAGAGGGAATACACCGGATTGGATCAAAATAGAAAGACAGGCAGTTCTCCTCAACACTATTGACTTCCTGGTGGGAGGCCCCCATAAATTGAGACCCCCAATACTTTCCCCTACTCTGTCCCACTCTATAGATCTTTGCGATTCTGTTTTTAAATCCCCCAAATTAATCTCAAATCTCCGTCCACTCACTCACCTCTTTAATAACCCCCAGTTTCCACTGGGTTTAGACATCAGGGCTTTTAAATGGTGGACGGACAAGGGTTTATATCGTATTGGCCATTTTTTAACTCTGGCCGGTCCTTTGTCTTTATCGCATTGCATTAACAAGCTAGATATGCCACTCTCTGAAAAATTAGTTATCACAACTCCTCTTGACGGACAGAAAGATAAAACTAGGTTAGGCCACATAAGGGAGACCTCTTCTGCCAACTCTTGACTCGATTAACTCGACGGACCATTATAAATTTCTCCACACCCTCAGGATCCGGGGGGACCAA
>BLSH010551529.1:268585-289975 GCA_018402905.1 Glandirana rugosa | reverse complement strand
GTGAAATCTCTAATTTCTGCTATCTGTCCTCAGAGCAACAGCACAGACAGCAGTAGTAAAGTAATCTATCTCAGGATGCAGGATCAGGTCTTAAAATGGCTAAAATCTGTCCCTCACGCCGTCAGCTACCTTTCCCTACACTAACCCAAGGAGCATGTGACTGCAGCACTGTGACTCCAGCTTATAAAGAGGCTGGGTCACATGATGCACCGGCCAATCACAGCCATGCCATTAGTAGGCATGGCTGTGATGGCTTCTAAGGGCAAACCAGTGAAACACTTGTTGATTGGCTGCCCTGCAGCTTCTCAACACGTGGAGTAAAATAGCAGAACCCCGGACCGAACCCGAACGATTTTTGAAATGTCCGGGTCCGGGTTCGTGCCACGGACACCCTAAAGTTCGGTACGGACCCGAACGTTACAGTCCGGGTTCGCTCAACACTAGTCTCTGCGTGAACTGGTTTAAATCCGCAGCTTTGAATATATCTATACCAGAACAAACTATACTGCGACTAAAAGACCACTACAAGTTCACTTGGAATTCTTCTCAGATACCTTACTTGGGGGTCAATCTAACAGCTAACATTAACAAACTCTTTGAAGCCAATTACCCCCCCTTACTTAAGAAATTAGCACAGGATCTTTCCAGATGGGATCAGGAGGGTCTTTCTTGGTTGGGTAGGATACACGCAGTCAAAATGACCCTTCTTCCTAGGATTCTTTATTTCTTTAGAGCTCTCCTCATTCCAGTCAGGAAGTCTAACTTGCAAAAACTGCAATCCCAAATTCTGAAATTCATTTGGGCCCGTAGGGGTTTTAGATGTTCAGCTAATGTGCTTTACAGGAGACGTAACCAGGGGGGCCTAGGACTCCCACACCTCTTTAAATATTACCAGGCAGCTCAATTAGCTCAGTTCTCAACCATCTTCTCCAGAGGGAATAAACCGGATTGGATCAAAATAGAAAGACAGGCAGTTCTCCTCAACACTATTGACTTCCTGGTGGGAGCCCCCCATAAATTGAGACCCCCAATACTTTCCCCTACTCTGTCCCACTCTATAGATCTTTGCGATTCTGTTTTTAAATCCCCCAAATTAATCTCAAATCTCCGTCCACTCACTCACCTCTTTAATAACCCCCAGTTTCCACTGGGTTTAGACATCAGGGCTTTTAAATGGTGGACGGACAAGGGTTTATATCGTATTGGCCATTTTTTAACTCTGGCCGGTCCTTTGTCTTTATCGCATTGCATTAACAAGCTAGATATGCCACTCTCTGAAAAATTTTGTTTCTTGCAAATTCATTATTTCCTGAACTCCTGGTGGAAATCCAGAAATGATCATACAGGCATTACCCCATATGAACAATGGTGTTCGGTAACTGTGGATCTAAGAGGTGGTATCTCTTTGATTTATGCTTCACTGATGGAGGACTCAACTAAACCACCGTTTGTGGAAAAATGGGAAAGGGATCTGGACGTGGAATGGGAGGTGGACAAATGGACCTCTTTGTTTTTGCGATGTTTTAAGGAGATCGCTAATATTTCCTTGAGGGAGGCCAACTTAAATGTAGTTACCAGGTGGTATTTGGTACCATCCCGGTTAGCAGCTATGTTCCCTAATTCCTCCAACCTCTGCTTCAGGGAATGTGAGCACGTGGGCACCTTCCTCCACACGTGGTGGGATTGTTCTCACCTTAGGGGATTTTGCAACAAAATTTTTCACTTGATCCGTAAGATCTCGGGCCTCTCGGTTCCTCAGAGTCCAGAAATAGCCCTCCTCAACTCTAAACCCAATGGTCTGTCCAAACTAATATTTAAACTCATCCAATTTATTTTACTTGGTGCTAAGATCACAAAAGCCAGGTCTTGGAAGCGTCCCTCGGTGTCTTTCACCGAGGCTAAACGGAAAATATCCTGGATCATGGTTCAGGAAAAGCTGGCCAATATTATCCTTGATACTTCCCCTAAATTTGATCTTGTTTGGGAACCCTGGAAGAACTATATAAAACTCTCAGTGTGACCCTTTCTCTTTTACGCTTTTGAATAACTACCCTGGTGTCTATCTTCTTTCTTCTTCTCCTCGGCTTCTTCTTCTCTTTTCTTCCTATGACTGCTTTCCCTTTTATCTTGTTGTGGTTATGTTGCTTATTTTGTTTGCTAGGGTCTGTTTGATACATGTGTTACTCCACGCCTTCCCAACCATGGGGTTGGAGGAGGGTAATAGAAACGCTCTCTAAGTGGCCTATAAAAACGGGGTATGGCCATTTGGTTGACTTCAGTTCACTTGGATACAGCAGAGGTCATGCCCACAAAAGCCTCTTACTTTATAATGATCCCTGGAGCAGAATAAGTTGGTGTCTGTCTTCCCGGTTACAGTTTGTTCCCAGCTGGGGTGACCGGGGGGACAGCGGGACCTCTCCTGTCCAGGAGCTATTTTTTATTTTTGTTATTTTATTTTCCTTTGCCTTTTGCTTCTTCCTTTTATTCCTAACGGTGACTTATATTTGTACAACAGACAATGTTTTTCTCTAACAATATCCCGTATTATAGGCATGTGCTTGTTTTTCTTTGTGCATTTTGTACAAGAGTATAAGATTAACAGATTCTAGCTTTCTATAAATGTCTCTTTTGTTGAACTAAAAAATTTTCAATAAAAAGTTTTGAAACGGAAAAGTTATGGACCCTCTGGCTTCCTACTTACTAGTATCGGAAGACTCCCGGATGGCCATGTTTTCACTCTCCTACTCCTTCTCTTTTTCCCTCTGTTTTCTTTCATTTCCCTTTACTCGCTTTGCTTATCTTTTTGCTCTGGTACATTTTTGGTCCTCTAGTCAGACCTTTATCCTTGATTTAAGATTTCAGTCTAAGGTTTAAGTCTAAGGTTTTTCTATTCTTTGATGTTCACCTGATAAAGATTTAAGCCTATTGTTTGGTGCCATAGTGGTCCCTATATTGGCTAAAGTTAATCTTATATTATTCTGGTTAACACTTGCCCAGTGAGGTGGATGGGTGTGGATCTACAATGCTGACCTGAACTAAGGCCCACTTGTGGATTAACCTTTTCTTGGAACATAGTTGAATACATAATGCTACACGGGACTCTTTATGGTTGACTATTTTGATGTAGTTCTTCCTACCCATCTATGGAGTTTCCACAGGTTCAGGGTTAAACCCCTTATCCTTCATATTGTTGTTGCCAGTGTTTGTACACTAGCTATGATAACAGTTCTATTTTTGTACTTGTTTTATTACCCTATAATATCCTATTGTTATTTGAAATCTAAATAAGAAGACTGAAACAGAAACATTTATAGAAAAGTCAATTTTATTAACGTGTTTATAATTTTTATCCTGTAATTATATATCACATTTTTAATGACAGGGATAATCCTGTAATAGATTAGGTTTTTAAGTGGGGTGAGTTAGTGGACATCAGGCATTTTCATTAATGATAGATATATAACAAGGGACCTTTTGGGGGATTTTTATTGTTTTAATAAAGGACTTATCAAATATTTGGGTTTCTTTATTTCTAGGTTTCTTTTTTTGTGAGTGGGAGTTCTATGTACCCCTTACTCATTTATGTAAAAGGGGGGAAATATCCGGGGGGGGCCCTTATTTTTAAAGTGGGCTTCCAGATTCCAATAAGCCCTCTGCCTGCAGACACCCACAACCACCAGGCAAGGGTTGTCGGGGAGAGACCATTGCAACGAGAGACCATTGCAACCTGCAGGGTTGATTTAAATTATGTTATTTTCAGATTCAGATTCTATAAAAGAAATGACAATGAAGCAATAATAACATTATTATAGGGAAGCGATTTGAAACTGCAGTGCTGTTCTCTGGGTGTCAGCTTATACAGGAGCAGAAATATATTCTAATAGAGCTGCTCCTGTAGAAATAAAACAAGCTCTGGCTGTCAATGTTAGAGCCAAAAATTGCATGTAAATGGGACAGAGAGTAGTATATGATGGTTATACCACACACACCCAAGCAGAAAGAAACATTTTTTGAGCATGTGTAGCCATAACTTGTTAATTATTTTTTGCTGTTTTTTTATTATGACAACATAATTGCTTAAAAAAATAGTTTAGCCACACAAATATCTACATATGTCTATTTTTAATTTTCAAGACAAATGAAAAGAGCAGAGGGCCACTGTGCCATACCATGTAAAATCACACCATAGACAGACACGTGCAAGCCTAAAAACAGATAAATGGCATTTAAAAGCTTTTCAATATCGCAAACTGTCAGTGCTGAAAAACAGAAACACAATTTGACCTATCTATAGACATTAAAAATCATTAAATGTTGTTTCCATAAAGCTGACAAATGTACCTGCATCTCTTCTGATGTCAGCCACCTGTAAGGCAGCACCAGGAGCCAGCCAGGGTTTTCTGTATTTTACAGTAACAATGAACACCCTGACAGGAGGAGAGAGCAGACTGGTTACCTCATCCATGTCCTGCTGCTCTTTCATTCTCTGATCACAGGCTGGGGCAGGTCCTAGATCAGATTACATTTTATTGTGCAATCACAGGCTTGTTCAGGCCCTGGACTAGGTTTCATCTTATTGTTTAGTCACAGGCTGGGTCATGTCCTTAACCAGGTTGGATTTTATTGTCCAATCACAGGCTGGATCAGGTCCTAGATCCGATTGGATTTTATTGTCCAATCACAGGCTAGGTCAGGTTCTAGGTCAGGTTGGATTTTATTGCCCCAGTCAAGCTGGGTCAGGTCCTAGACTAGACCGGATTTTATTGATCAATCACAGACTGGGTCAGGTCCTAGACTAGTTTGAATTGTATTGTCCAATCATAGGCTGGGTTGGGTCCTTTACCAGCTTGGATTTTATTGTGCAGTCAAAGGCTGGGTCATGTCCTAAGCCAGGTTAGAATCCCTGGCTGGGTGAGCTCCTAGTTCAGGTTGGATTTTATTGTCCAATCACACACTGGGTGAGCTCCTAGACAAGGTTGGATTTTATTGTCCAATCACAGACTTGGTCAGGTCCTAGATCGGATTGGAATGTTATTGTCAAATCAAAAGCTGGTTCCGGTTCTAGGTCAGGTTGGATTTTATTGCCCAATCAGGCTGGGTCAGGTCCTAGACCAGGCTGGATTTTATTGTCCAATCACAGGCTGGGACAGTTGCTATATCAGGTTGGATTTTATTGCGTAATCACAGGCTGGGTGAGGACCTAGAGCAGGCTGGATTTTATTGCCCAATCACAGGCTGGATCAGATCCTTGACTAGGTTGGATTTTATTGTGCAATCACAGGCTGGGCCAGGTCCTAGACCAGGATGGATTATTTTGTCCAATCAAAGGCTGGTTCAGATCCTAGACCAGGTTGGATATCTCACCTACACTGTATTCTGCAGAAAGGTCTCAGGCAGCATACACATTAGTTGTACAATTTAGAAGGGGTTCCTGTATCACTGGCTTAAAAGAATTACAAATCCTTTGTCGGATTAGACAGTTCCTATATATTTTTTTTTAAACTGTATATTTAGCTGTTTGCCTGGAGTTCATAATTAAGTTTAAAATGATCGTCAGCCCAGTCAGTTCATCTCTAAATAGATTTAACCCTGGGCCTTTTTAGTAGAGAGTTCGCATAAATTCACTTTATCCAGTTATAGCACAGAGGAGAGTGTGAAAAGTCAAATTCACACTTAAACAACTGTTAGTGGCTTCTGTTCTTGTTCTGCAGATACATGTCAGGCTCCTCATTCAAGATACAGAAATGTGGACCAGACCCATGAACTAGACCCACATTATCATCATCACCATCATTATCAACACTTTCCATTCACTGACAGGGCTTGTCAGGTGCGATCTGTCACTCTAATAGTATACACCAGGAGCGTAACGAAAGCAGCAATCCAGATTTATAGGACAGGCTTTTTAAGAAGATTTCCCATCTTTCAACTGCTTGTTATTTTAAACAATTCTGGTGTCTGATGGCAGATCGGATTGTGTCAGGATCACTCTCATAGATTAAAGTAGAACTAAAAGCACATTTTTTAATGTTTTTTTTTTTATTTCAATATATAGAGAGGTGATAAAACCAATGTTGGGTTTTTATTGCTGTCTGTGTCCCTGTTAGGCTTCATGCACACGGGACGCTTTTTTTTTTTAACCATTCAAAATTTTTATTGAATTTTTCAACAATACATAGAAGGGAAAAAAAAAATAAAGGAAAAAATATTTACAATTGAACAATAAGTTTACCTCAGTACCATCCACAAGTGAACAATATTACAGTAATCAAGTCAAGTTGTATTAATTTATGCTTCCTATCAAGAATTGGGTTGACAATGGATAAGATATAACAAAAGAGTCCTCAGCAAGTTACTAGTTTATTCTTTTGGACCTGTTTACCACAAGGGGATCATGCTGTAAACAGGAAGGGATAGACTGAGAGCTCTATTTGTTAAGGTTAACCTCCCTGGCGGTATGATTATTTCAGATTTTTGGTGCTGAAAGCGGTACATTATTTGCATGGAAATTTGGCGTTTTATATTGTAGGCCTGTAATTCTTAGGAATAACTCACTTAAATCTGTCCAAACAAAAGTCTAGTAGACATCCAGGGTATGATAAAGTTTGAAACAAGAAATCATAAATTCTAATATAATAAATAACTATAAATAATTATCAAAAATAATAATATAATAGTAATAAAATGTATTCAATAATGTAATTAAATCAAAAACACTGAAATTTGCTCATTTGCAGAATTGTCGCTGTCATCACTTTCAGTGTCTGATGATAAATTTCCCCAAAAATCAGTATCACTCAATTCTGCAAATGATTCTTATTTACTATCGCTGTTTACTAGCTGGTCAAAAAACGCTTTTGACGTAAAGGGACACTTTTTGGTTGCCATGGGCATTCTCAAGTTTCCAGGCAGAAAGAATGACATATATAATATAAAAGTGCATGCAGGGCACTGGGCAAACCACTAGGGACAAAGGAGATGTGAAATGATTTCATACAGTAATGTAATCTTACAGATTACAGTGTACTGTATGTTTACTGTGTGTTTCACCTTTTGAATTTTTCAGCCAGGCTCCGCCCCGTGCGATGCCTCACTCGCAGGGAATGGAGCCTGGCACACAGAGGCATCGGGCAGAGGACACAGCCCGCAGACACATCGGGGGGACATTGCTGGATCCAGGGGACAAGGTGAGTAATGCTGCATAGATCCAGTGATGCTATCCCGAGTGTGGCTCGGGGTTACCACTCTTGGTACAGAAAATTCACCCCGAGCCACACCCGGGAACACCGCCAGGGGGGTTAACTATAGCATATAAGATATAAGAGACATGCCTAGGTTAGGTAGCAAAGGAAGGAAGTGTTTTCTAATGGTTAGTTATTTTTGAGTATTAAATAACCTTTTGAGAGTTTTGAAGGCTTTGGGGTGTGTAATACAGTTGTTCCAATATTTATGGCATTTATTAATTTTGTCATTTTTTGGGCTAGCATCAGTTCATAGTTTGCTTGTGTGTTTAGTCTAGTGATAAAGTTCAAAAGATTGGGAGCGTCATCCAGAGTTTGGAAATTGTTAACGTTGCTGCAGTTAGAATGTTAGCTACTATTATTCTGTATTGCATGGGGTATATGTCCAGATTTAGATTCAAGAGTGCCATATGAGGGGTCAATTTTAGTAAGTTTCCTATTAAGGAAGATACCAAGGATGAAACTGAGTTCCAGAAGCTAGACAAGCATTTACAGTCCCACAACTGTGTAGGAGTGACCCATTTGATTCTTTACATCTCCAACATAGGGAGGAGGAGGCAAGGAATATTTTAGAGAGTCTGCATGGGGTAAGGTATAGAGTTGAACGAACCCGTACTGTAAAGTTCGGGTCTGTACCAAACTTTTGGGTGTCCGAAACCTGAACCCGGACTTTTCAAAAAAAGTCTGGGTTCGGGTCCGGGGTTCTGGTAATTTAATAAAAGGTTTGAAAATTGCTGTAACAAAGTGCTGGAAAGTCCTAGAGGTCTGCAAAAGGAAGGAAAATGGGGGTAAGGGTCAGACAAGTGCCCTACAAAGAAATGGGGATCGGGAAATAACTAAAAATAATTTAAAAAAAAATCACATAAAAAAATCAAAAATGGAGGTTGATGTGGACCATCTTCAAACTGTGTGAGAAAAGTATAAATTAGCGGGAGAAGCCATAGCAGTGTTCTAAAATCATCTTCAAACTGTGTTTGAAAAGTATAAATTAGCCGGGAGAAGCCATATCACTGTTCTACAATCATCTTCAAACTGTGTGTGGAAAGTATAAATTAGCCGGGAGAAGCCATATCACTGTTCTACAATCATCTTCAAACTGTGTGTGAAAAGTATTCTTTCTAATTCTTAGAACAGTGATATGGCTTCTCCCGGCTAATTTATACTTTTCACACACAGTTTGAAGATGATTTTAGAACACTGCTATGGCTTCTCCCACTAATTTATTCTTTTCTCACACAGTTTGAAGATGGTTCACATCCACCTCCATTTTTGATTTTTTTATGTGATTTTTTTTTTATTATTTTAAGTTATTTCCCTATCCCCATTTCTATGTAGGGCACTTGTCCGACCCTTACCCCCATTTTCCTTCCTTTTGCAGACCTCTAGGACTTTCCAGGACTTTGTTACAGCCATTTTTGTGCCTAAAAGCTTTGGATCCCCATTGATTTCAATGGGGTTTGGGGTCCGGGTCAAAGTTTGGGACCTGTCCGGACCCGAACCCGGACTTTGTCCCGAAGTTCGGCCGAGCCAGCAGAACCCGAACTTCCAGAGGTTCGATCAACTGCAAGAAGATGCTTTCTCGCTGATACGCATTGCTTTATTCCATGTTTCTCTGGTGAAGGATTGTGACAGATCTTTCTCTCATTTAACCATGTTTGGGTTTTTGTAATCTGTGGGGGGTTGGGTGAGATATTTGTAAAAAAAAGGATATACCTTTTGTTGATAAATGATTTTTATTTGTAATAAAGAACCAGATTTGTTTGTCTATGTTCTATCCCTCAATAGGGTCAAAGTTTTTGGCATTTTTGGCTTTTTTTAAATTTATTGTATATTAGTTCCTTATCGGATGGATTAAGGGAGGAAAAGGTGTTGTGGCCTTGTATTGTCCATCTTTTGGGTGTTAATATGGCAGTAATATAGGGCGTGTGTTGGTGTGTCTATGTTAACGACTCCTGGGTTGGCTTGGAGTGTGGTGATCTGTTTGAAAGCTATTAGTGTGGCTTTGATAGAGAGGAGTTTTGGAATGTTTATTTTAGGTATGTTGCTATATGCCATTGTTAGGGCCATAAGATCAAAGTCTTTAGTGTATTCTTTTTCTATGTTGTAGGTATTGGTATTGGTATTGGTAAGGCTCAAAAGATTTACAAGATTTGGGTAAAGTAATCATTTTATAGCCTGCTATTTTTCCTATCCATGAGATTTGAGTTTTCTGAAAAATTTGGAAGTCTTTCGATATTTGTTCTAGTAGTTTAGGGTAGTTAGCTTCCTATAGTTTATTGGTGGGGTAGGTAAGGCTGATTCCTAGATACAAAATTGTTTGAGAGTCCCAATTGTAGCCTGTGTTTTCTTTCAGAGAGTCTATTGACTCTTTTTTGATGTACAATGGAAGGACTTGGCATTTATTATGGTTGATTTTATTGTAGGATACTTGTCCGTATATATCCAGTGTCCTTTGGAGTTCTATTAGAGATTTTTCCGGATTTGTTAAGGATAAAATTATGTCATCCGTGAAAAGGCCAATTTTATATTCTCTTTTACCTATTCTGATTCCTGTTATTTCTCAGCTTAGGTCATATGGTTTTGGCTAGTGGTTTGATTATGAGTGAGAATAATATAGGAGAAAGGGGGCAACCCTGTCTAGTTCAGTTAGTCAGGTCAAAGGTATTGGATATGGATCCTGAGGTTATTACTTTAGCTGTGGAGTGGGTGTATAGCGCCATGATCGCTTCAAGGATGAATCCTGAATAGAGTTGAGCGAACCCGAACTGTAAAGTTCGGGTTCGTACCGAACTTTGGGGTGTTCGGGACCAGGACCCGAACCCGGACTTTTTAAAAAAAGGTTCGGGTTCGAGTTTGGGGTTCTGGTATTTGATTCCACGTGTTGAATCAACAAGTGTTTCACTGGTTTGCCCTTAGAAGCCATCACAGCCATGCCTACTAGTGGCATGGCTGTGATTGGCCAGTGCATCATGTGACCCAGCCTCTATATGGGGCTGGAGTCACCGTGCTGCATGTCATATGCTCTCAGGCTAGTTTAGGGAGAGGATGCTGCTGGCTCTGTGAGGGACAGATTGCCGATATTATATAGCATCTCATCCTGCATTACTTAACGATCTGATTGTGGACTAGGTAGATATTACTAGTACTGCTACTTTGAGGGACAGATTGCAGACCTCATCCTGCTGCACAGAACGATCTGACTGGACTAGGTAGAGTCTACTGCTTAGAGGGACAGATTATTGTTCTAAAATCATCTCCAAGTTCTATAGGGAAAGGTTCCAGCTGTTGCTTTAGGGGACAGATTATTGTTCTAAAATCATTTCCAAGTTCTATAGGGAAATGTTCCAGCTGTTGCTTTAAGGGACAGAATATTGTTCTAAACTCATCTCCAAGTTCTATAGGGAAAGGTTCCAGCTGGTGCTTTAAGGGACAGAATATTGTTCTAAAATCATTTCCAAGTTCTATAGGGAAAGGTTCCAACTGTTGCTTTAAGGGACAGAATATTGTTCTAAAATCATCTCCAAGCTCTATAGGGAAAGGTTCCAGCTGTTGCTTTAAGGGACAGATTATTGTTCTAAAATAATTTCCAAGTTCTATAGGGAAAGGTTCCAGCTGTTGCTTTAAGGGACAGAATATTGTTCTAAAATAATCTCCAAGTTCTATAGGAAAAGGTTCCAGCTGTTGCTTAGAGGGACAGATTATTGTTCTAAAATCATCTCCTAGTTCTATAGGGAAAGGTTCTTCCAGCTGTTTCTTAGAGGGACAGATTATTGTTCTAAAATCATCTCCAAGTTCTATAGGGAAAGGTTCTTCCAGCTGTTGCTTAGAGGGACAGATTATTGTTCTAAAACCATCTCCTAGTTCTATAGGGAAAGGTTCTTCCAGCTGTTGCTTAGAGGGACAGATTATTGTTCTAAAATTATCTCCAAGTTGTATAGGGAAAGGTTCTTCCAGCTGTTGCTTAGAGGGACAGATTATTGTTCTAAAATCATCTCCCAGTTCTATAGGGAGAGGTTCCTGCTGTTTCTTAAAGGGACAGATTATTGTTTCTTGCACAAAATTAAAAAGTGCATTTACATTGCTGGTTTAAAAAAAAAAAAAAAATCTAAAAACTACATTTGTGGCCAGCTGGGCATTTCTTGCACAAAAATAAAAAAAATGTCTACATTGCTGGTTTTAAAAAAAAAAAAATTCCAAAAACTAAATTTGCGGTCAGCGGTGCATTTCTTGCACACAAATAAAAAAAAACAGTGTTGGCTACCTCCTCCTCCTCCACCGCCACTTCCACCGCCTCCTCAGCCTCCAACTCCACATCCACCTCCATTTTTTATTTTTTTATGTGATTTTAGCTTAAAAATGATTTTAATTTATTTTCCTATCCCCATTTCTTTGTAGGGCACTTGTCCGACTCTTACCCCCATTTTCCTTCCTTTTGCAGACCTCTAGGACTTGCCAGGACTTTGTTACAGCATTTTTTGTGCCTAAAAGTTTGGGTCCCTATTGATTTCAATGAGGTTCGGGGTCTGGGATAAAGTTCCCGAACCCGGACTTTTTCCTGAAGTTCGGCCGAACCTGCCGAACCCGAACTTCCAGAGGTTCGATCAACTCTAATCCTTAAAATCCAAAGGCCTTTAGTGTTTCCGACATAAAGTTCCAGTGGACTCTGTTGAAAGCCTTCTCTGCATCCAAGCTTAGAAGCAGAGAAGGCATTTCCGTAATTTCTGAGTGGTTAAGTAGGTTGGCCATTCGTCTTGCACCATCAAGGTCTTGTCTGTCCTTGACGAATCCAACTTGATCTGGGTTAACTAGGTGCGGTGTTACTTCTAATAAATGGCTTGCTAAGATTTTTGCATAAATTTTGAAGTCCGAATTAAGTTATGAAATAGGTCTGTAGTTAGTGGGTGAGGTGGGATCTTTGTCGGGTTTGGGGATGGTCACAATTAAGGCTTCTAGCATTTATTTGGGAATTTTTTTGTTTTAGTAGATTTCTTTAAATGTATGTCCTTAACCCCCCTGGCGTTATTCCTGAGTATGGCTCGGGGTGAATTTTCTGTACCAAGAGCGGTAACCCCGAGCCACACTCGGGATTGCATCACTGGATCCAGGCAGCATTACTTACCTTGTCCCCCCGCTGTGTCAGCAGGCTGTGTCTTCTGCCCGATGCCTCTGTGTGCCAGGCTCCGTTTCCTGCGAGTGTCACATTGCACAGGGGCGGAGACCGGCGGCAAATTCAAATAGTGAAACACATAGTAAACATACAGTACACTGTAATTTGTAAGATTACATTACTCTATGAAATAATTTCACATCCCTTTTGTCTCTAGTGGTTTGTCCAGTGCCCTGCATGCACTTTTATATCATATATGTCATTCTTTCTGCCTGGAAACTTGAGAATGTCCATGGCAACCAAAAAGTGTCCCTTTATGTCAAAAGTGGTTTTTGATAAGCTAGAAAACACAGATAGTAAATAAGAATCATTTGCAGAATTGATACTGTTTTGTGGGGAAATTTATCATCAGACACTGAAAGTGAGGACAGCGACAATTCTACAAATTAGCAAATTTCAGTGTTTTTCATTTGATTACATTATTGAATAATTTTTTATTACTATTATGTTATTATTTTTAATTATTTATATTTATTTATTATTTTGTGTTTCAAAATTTATCATACCCGAGATGTCTACTAGACTTGTTTGGATAGATTTAAGTGAGTTATTCCTAATAATTACTGGCCTACAATATAAAACGCCAAATTTCTATGCTAAACAATGTACCGCTTTTAGATGCAAAAATCTGACATAATTATACTGCCAGGGAGGTTAATAATTTCAATAGGTTGATATGATACGGTATCCTTAATGGCTAGAATCGCTCCTTTGTTTTTTTTTCGGTTCATTGGAGCATATTATGTGGGGATATTTTGCATGAGGTAATTTGGGGGCTTTCTGTGCAGCAAAGTGTGATTCTTGCACACAGAGTATATCCACATTGTGCTTAAGTGCATCATTCCATAAGGCTTTCCTCTTGTGAGGACTATTTAGTCCCTTTGTGTTGAATGAAAGGATTTTAAGTTGTGGCATGGTCTGGCGTTAATTTGCTGAGCAGTAGCTTCAAGTATTTAATAGGCAGTCTTATAGTACATTTTCCATATCCATTGTTAAAAGTGGTTCTGAGTGTTTTGGTTAAAGATAGGATGCTCTCATAGAGTGGTGCTGAGTTTGAGGTTTTAGAGATAGGAACTAAAGAAAACTTAGGAAAGAACTGAGGATAAAAAGTAATAACAAGTTGTGCTACAACTATATTGTGCATCGTGTGCACTCTGAGCTTGGGGGAATAAGGTGTTCTTCTGCATAGAGCACCGGAATCCCTGAGAAGAGTTTTGGCTTGAGTTTACTCTCATCATCTTAATTGGTGTGGGAGATTATTAAGTCATCTGATTATTTAAGAGTGGGGAGCCTTATTTCTGATGCCATTGATTGGTGACTCTTTCTGGTTGGGGTTTCCATGGGGGCGGGTCTTCCTCTTTGGGGAGAAGTCCCCATTTTCCCAACAATTTGAGTCATTCCTCCAAGGAGTAAATTGTATGGTTTGTATTATTCCATTCAATGAGCAACTTGGTGGCGAACCCCCATTTGTAGATTATTTTGTGATTTCTCAAAATTTTTGTTAGAGAATTCAGGTTTTTCCTTGCTAGGATTGTAGCTTGAAATAGATCTTATCAGAGGATAAGACCTGCGTAGGGCTCTGGAAGTGGTGAGTTGTGATGGGCATATTGCATTAGTAGGTCTTTCACATGGTAGAAATGGAACATTGCGATAACATCTCTAGGCAGTCTCTCTGGGATATGCTGGGGTTTTGGCAGTCTGTGGGCTCTGTCTATTATCATTTCCTGATGCGGGATGGATGGTAGTAGGTCGGACACCATTTTTTTAAAACAAAGGTTTAGGTCCATATTCTTTATGTTTTCTGGTATCTCTCTAAATGTGATATTATTACGTCTGGACCTGTCTTCTAGGTCAGAGACTTTCAGCCTGAGGTTCTTAACCTCTTCTAGCTCAAAATGGGCGTCAACTAGTTTGTTGTGAGCTTCTGTGAACTCTCCCATTTTGTTTTCAGTATAATCTACCCTTTCCTACAGTTTGTCAATATCCACTTTAGTTTTATTCATGAAAGTATTCATATGTTGCTGTATGGCCCCTCTCAGAGACAGTAACATTTCTTTCATGTCTGTGTCTTTAATTGGCTGTCCTGTTGTGGGGAATGCATTGAGTTTTTCTTCATAAGGGTTAATATATGGCTGAGTGCCCTGTGCATGTGGTGTAAAGTCACTTACATTTCCATCGGATATTGAGAGTTTCCTTCTCTGCTTCAGAGGGCTTTAAATTTCAGTTGTATTGGGATCACTGGTGTCTTGGAACGGGTCTGCAGAGCAGCTTTCACTTCTCCTGTAGTGCTGTGTCTGCTTGTCTGTTCCTGTGTGCAGGGACGGACCGGTGCCATCTTGTGAATGTGGAGTCCTGGCCGGGCTTTTAAAATCCCCTATTTTGCATGGTATCCGCTCTTTTCTTTTCCCCATCTAAGCTGAGATGTGCCCACTTTCCTCTGGTACTTCTTTCTGTACTCAGGGAGGCTTTCAGTAGCTGCTTCAACAGCTCTCAGGGATACGGAGCTCGCTCACAGTGCAGCCATTCAGCTCCGACGCCGGACACGTCCCCACAGGATGCTTTTTCAACCTCCCCTGAACAATTTTTTTTGACAGCTAGAAGCCGGCGTCTAAAACGCCCGTTTTGAACGCTGCGTTTAGTGGCATTTTGCCGCGTTCGCGTCTAGGAGCATTTTTAAAGAAAAACATTTTTTCTTTAAAATGGAAACGCCTGTAAACGAAATGCTCCTAGGTGCGTTTTACCGCGTTCGACGTCTGAAACGCCGGTAAACTCGGCGTCTGAACCCATATTTCTGTGTCCAGAAAAAAGCCTATAAACTTGACTGCCTGAAAACGACTCTTTGGCTGCATTCACATCTCAGCGACATGTTTTTAAGCTTTTTCCGGCATTTTGTAGTACTTTTTGTTTGTATGTGGCGTATTGCGGCGTTTGCCATTTTTGTATTAGCCAATAGGGAATACTTTATCTATTGCATCATTTGTTGCTAGGTAGTTCAGCTTTTTTAGCTTTTATTTCAGCTGAAAATCGCGGAAACAAGCGTGACAAAATTGCGCGTTTCCATTCAATTCTATGGGCTAGGAACGCCGGAATATGCCCGATTTGCGCGACAAAAATACCTCCGGGACTAATTTGAGCTTAGGTCATTTGGCTTCAGGCGTTTTTAAGTGGAGATAGGAACCATCTCCATAGAGAATCATTGTTTTTTTCCCCTACAGCGTTTTGAAGCTTCACGCTTCAAGCATATTCAAGCTACAAAACGCTCAGGTGTGAATGGGCCCTAAACGAGTCTGTGTAAATGTACTGATAAGATAACATTAAATGAGTTCAGGGGCAGCTGAAAAAAAACATCCAAATGCCCCTGAACATCCTTTTATCAGCCTCAGTGTGCATGAGGCCTTAGGGAGATTCACTCTCTCTAATTGTCCTGATAGCCAATGCACACTTCTTATTTTTTTTTATTCAATGGGAACAAAAATAAAGGTCAATCTAAAAATAGGAAATCTTCCAATGGGGACCCTTGTTCCCATAAAAACTGTCTTACCATACACTATTAGAATTGTATTTAAAAAAATTCTCATTTTAAAAATGTTCATTTGGGCAATGGCAATGCCCAAATTACAATGGCCATATTTAGACAATGCCATTGACCACATATGACCCTGGCCATACTTGGTCAATGGTGTCCCTACTGCCTGGAAGCTGTCATTTGGCAGGAGTACTTTTGGGATCTGCCTTATCTGGGTCAGTCAGGTTTTGGTTTCTGCGCGTCAGTGAAAATCAGGCATTGTAATTGATGATGGATATACAACAAGGAACTTTTATTGTTTTAACCAGTTCCCACCCGCCATATAGCCAAATGATGGCCGAACAGGACTGATCTAGCTCTGGTAGGATGTCATATGACATCATCCCATTCTTGCCGTGCATGCATGCTCTCAGGGGTGCGTGGCACAGCAAATGGTGGTGAGCTGTGTCCATAGGAAACGGCACATCACCAATCAGGGTAAAAAGCCAATGATGGCAGCTCTTTCCCACATGATCGGCTGTGTCCAATCACAGCCGATCATGATGTAAACACACTTGCCAGTTTTTGGCATTCCTTTCCTCATGCTGTCACAGCGTGTTGAGAGGAGCAAGCCGGTACCAGGCTAGAGTGAAAGGGGACATCTGCACTGATAATCAGGGCACTGATCATCAGTGTCCTGATGATCAGTGCAGCCCCAACATTGCCCATCAGTGCTGCCAATTAGTACCCATCAGTGCCAATCAGTGCTGTCAATCGGTGCCAATCAGTTCCCATCAGTGCGGCCAATCAGTGCTTCCTCAGCAGTGCCCACCAGTGCCACCTCATCAGTGCTCATCAGTGCAGCCTATCAGCACCCATCAGTGCCTATCAGTGCTGCCTATCAGTGCTCATCAGTGTCAATCAGTGCTGCCAATCAGTACCCATCAGTGCTGCCAATTAGTGCCTCCTAATCTGTGCCTCCTCATCAGTGCCCCCCCCAATGCCACCTCATCAGTGGAGCCTATAAGTATCCATCAGTGCTGCCAATCAGTGCCCAGCAGTGCTGCCAATCAGTGCCTCCTAATCAGTACCTCATGATCAGTGCTCACCAATGCCGCCTAATCAGTGCCCATCAGTGCCGCCTCATCAGTAACCCATCAGTCCAGCCTCATCAGTGCTGCCTATTAGTGCCCATCAGTGCAGCCTCATCAGCGCACATCAGTGAAGGAAAATAATTACCTATTTGCAAAATGTTATAACAGAAACTAAGAAAAAAGTTTCTTTTTTCAAAATGTTTTATCTTTTTTCGCTTGCTTAGCAAAAAAAAAAAAAACAGTGGTGATTAAAGACCACCAAAAAGAAAACTATGTTTGTGTGAAAAAATGATAAAAATGTCATATGAGTGGTGCATGACCACACAATTGTCATTCAAAGTGTGACAGCGCTGAAACTTGAAAATTGGCCTGGGAAGTAGGTGCGAGTAAGCAAGTGGTTAACCACTTACCAACCGGAAGGTTTTCCCACTTTAGGACCAGAGCACTTTTTGCGATTCGGCACTGCGTCGCTTTAACTGATAATTGCGCGGTCGTGCGACGTTGTACCCAAACTAAATTTGCGTCCTTTTTTTCCCACAAATAGAACATTCTTTTGGTGGTATTTGATCGCCTCTGCGTCATTTCTGATCACCGCTATAAACAAAAGAAGAGCGACCATTTTGCAAAAAAAACCCACATTTCTTACTTTTTGCTAAAATTCAAATCCACAAAAGAAATATAAAAAAACATTTTTTTTCACCGGTTTTGGCCGATTTATATTCTTCCTCATATTTGTGATAAAAAAAAAATCGCAATCGCGTTTATTGATTGGTTTGCGCAAAAGTGGCCCCGTTTACGGATGAGAATTAATTCCTGGGGTTTTTATTTTTTTTTTAGTTTCTACTAGTAATGGCGGCGATCTGCGATTTTTAGCGGTACTGCAATATTGCGGCGGACATGTCAGACATTTTTGACACTTTTTTGGGACCAATGAAATTTATTCAACGATCAGAAATTTAAATGTCCACTGATTACTGTATAAATGTCATTGGCAGTGAAGGGGTTAACCTGGGGGGGGGGGTTAGGGGTTAACTGTGTTCCCTGGGTGTGTTCTTACTGTGGGGGGGCTGGGCTAACATGGGCATGAGAGATCTAACTGATCCCAGTGACAGGGATCAGTAGATCTCCCATGCCTGCACTGTCAGAATGGGGAACCGCCGTGTTTACATCGGCGGTTCCACGTTCTTCGCCTGTGGCCGCTCATCGCTGCTCGCCGGCGGACATCGGGTCCACCCAAACCACGGGCACACTCCTCAGGAGTGTGGCGCGCGTGCCCCCTAGCGGCTGTTCGCAGATCGCCGCCTTTTTTACGGCGATTTGCGCACAGCAACCCGACTGCCGCCGTGAAAACAGGGCGGGCGGTCGGGAAGTGAAGGACTTCTCAAGCATTTGGGTGTCTTTATTTATAGGTTATTTTTTTGTGGATGAGTAGGAGTATCTTATTTTTAAAGAGATTTTTCAGATTTCGGATAAGCCCCCCTGCCCACAAACATCCACAAACACCAGGCCAGATTTGTGGGGAAGAGGCCCTTGTAACTTGTAGGGTTCGATTTAAATGATGTAATTTGCAGATCAATGCTATAAAAGAAATTACAATGAAGCAATAATAATATAGTTCTATTGCAGTGCTTCGAAACCCCAAAACCCCAGTGCTGTTCTTTGAGTGTCAGCTTATACAGGAGCAGAAAGATCTCCTGAAAGACCCACTCCTGTATAAATAAAAAAAAGTCTGGTTGTCAAAATTAGAGCCAAAAATTGCTTGTACATGGGGCGGAGAGCTGTGCGGGAGGAGTGGATGGTTGCACTACACACACCCAAGGAGAAAGAAAAAGATTTATTTGGGGCATGTGTAACCATGTGTGTGTCCATAACTGATCCCCATGACTAAGCTCCGGGGGGGGCGGAGTGAAACAAGTTGGGGGTGTGGCCTGGCCGGAGTCCAGGCTGAGGTTGCCACTGCATTCACTGCAGTAGGACACCATAGATATGCTACTTCCAGGGGCTACCCTTCCTTTCTTGGACCTTTGCAGGAGCCAGGACGAGCTCCATCCCCTGTCAGCACTCTAGCAGTAGTTGCAGATGCACTGTCCACATACCCCTCCCTACCGAGCCTGAACAGCCCACTCACTTTTATCAGGTCACTGTGTGTGCATAACTAATTGATGATTTTTTGCAGGGTTTTTTTTTGCTAATAATAGTTTAGCCACAACAGTGTGCACATTTTTTTTTAATCCTTACATTTTCAAGACAAATTAAAAGAATAGAGGACCACTGTGTCATACCATGTAAAATCACACCATGGACACATGTGTAAGCTTACACAGACAAATGGCATTTAAATGCTTTTTAATTTCACAAACTGTCAGAATTGGAAAAAGCTGTTCATTTTACTGCAAAACAACACATCAAATAAATAAGTGTTTAAAAACACAAATAACAATGCACCCTGATGGGTCTGCAAATAGCCAGACAAATTCACTGAGCCTCCTGCATATGTTTTAACTACATTCAACCAGCTAATGAAATCCCCACTGTCATAATTAAGCTTTCTAGTAGGCGACAGATTAGGGCGTCACAGGATCACGTCTGCTTGCCCGCTATTTATGCAAATATAAATTGGTCAAAACACTCTGAAAAGAATTCTTATTAAACATTTGTACATCGCTATCAACATAAAGAAACAAGGCAAAAAACAGGCTTTAATTGCTGCAACCTATAGCAATTAATGGGCCTCCAGCTGTTTTATGCAGTGAGAGAACCGAACGATAAATATATTGCTGGTGGTTTCTGCACTGTGCACATTGCTGATCATCAGCTTAAAGAACTGAAGGGAAAAAGTTAAAAATTGCAAACAAGCAGGCTTTTTATAGCAGAAGAGACATACAGAGGTTGATTTACTAAAACTGGAAAGTGCAAAATCTGGTGCAGCCTTGCACAGAAACCAATCAGTTTCCAGTTTTATTTTGTCAACGCTTAACTGAACAAGCTGACGTTAGAAGGCTGATTGGCTACCATGCCCTTCTGCACCATATTTTGCACTCTCCAGTTTTTGTAAATCAACCCCACAATGTTAGTACATTCGGCATGTGTTCAGGGATGACTGCATTCCTGTATGTACATAGGCGTGGTGTCATCCTACACCAGCCAATCAAGACAGCTGAAGACTGGCACCTGGGGAGAAGATGCTGGCGCTGATGAGGGAATTTGTGGGCATTGAACTGCTGGAGCACAGGTGAGTATTTCTGCCTTCAGTGCCACTTTAAAATGTTTATTAAAGAAGAGCTCCACCCAAAAAGGGGAAGCCCAGCTTGTCTGCCCCCTCCCCTGCCACATTTGGCATCTTTTGGGGGGGGGGAGCGGGTACCTGGTTTTGACAGGTACCCGCTCCCTTCGCCGCAGCGAAATGATCCAGAAGTTCGACCACCCCTCCCTTCCTTCCCTCCCACAGCTGGGCCATTAAGAAAGCGATGCGTGATTTGCACATGCACAGTAGGAAACTGGCTGTGAAGCCATAAGGCTTCACAGCTGTTTCCCTTAGCCAAGATGGCACCGGCAGCACCCAAGAGCCGATTCAAGAATCGGTTCGGGTGAGGACACCCCTGAATGCCTGGACAGGTAAGTACCCTAATAGTAAGAATCAGTAGTTACAGTATTTGTAGCTGCTCACCTTTAATTATTTTTTAAGGGGGGGACCTCTTTAAGCCAAAATCCCTTTATTTTATTTTGAAAAATGTGAGGAAGGATTAGAACTCCTGCAGGTTTTTTACTGCTATCAGGGGCTATGTTAGAGAGATTTTCTTTCACTTTCTGTCCAACTGACAACAGTTTTACCAGACCAGGAAGATAGAAAAAATCTGGATTAGGGACACAGACAGAAATAAGGTGGTGACACAGGAACCAGGAATTGGGGATGTTGACTGCCTGGCTGTGCTATCTGATAGAGGTGTGTGAATCATCATCAGAGAGGATAAACAGAAATAAATATTTTGCATGGATAAAGAACAAACAAATGTACAATTCATATTTCAAATGTGTCTGTAGTTGTTTCACAAGAGCATTGGTCCCCCCTATGCCCACCAGGTACAGCTGGCCGCAGGGTGTTTTAACCCTAGACGTGTAATAGAGAAAAAACCACGAGATATCTCGGTGTTACTCGTTCTGTTGGACACCAAAAACGTCCCTGGGGGTATCGTCATTACGTTCCTCGGTTGCTACCCAAGTGGGGATTTTGTGGGACGCCGGTCGACATGGACCACCCGTATCCCCCCTGGTTACGAGAACACTTTGTTGATGTCTGTGTAAACTTTATACTTAACATGTAAACAAACAAGAAATAGGTACGTTTTATAAATAAAGACAAATAGGAGAGACTACTACTAAGTG
>BLSH010551529.1:251462-261997 GCA_018402905.1 Glandirana rugosa | reverse complement strand
ATTGACTCTTCTTTTCTCTTTCCAGTGGGAATCTTGCATACTTCTTAGCCATACTTCTTAGCTGGTGTTAGTCTGGTACTCCTAGATAAATTACAAGATACAATTTTATACTTTGCTAATTCAACCTCTTTAAAGCGAAATATTCCTTTTTTTTCAAACCATTTACACAATTATGACATAAATGCATTTTTATAGGTTACAGTCAGCAATATAAATACTTAATTAAAAGTCAGCAACCTTCAATTTACATTCAATTCAACAGTAACCATAGTAACTATTAGCACCCATTAAGGCAAAATGTTTTAAGAAAAGTCAATTCTATTTTAGCATTTAGTGATTCAACAGCCTTTTCTTTTGTCTGCAGATGGTTAGGAGGAAAACGATGTGATAAGGACAAGGGAATATAAATATATGATAAGGTAGGACACGTGGATGTACTTCTGTCATTCTTGCTCCAAGGTGGTTACTGAAAGGAGAAAATCTTGTTATCCTTTTTTTTTTTTAGAATGTTAATTTATATACACTATATTTCTAAAAGTATTGGGACACCTGCCTTTGCATGCACATGAACTTTAATGGCATCCCTTAGTCCGTAGGGTTCAATATTGAGTTGGCCCACCCTTTGCAGCTAAAACAGCTTCAACTCTTTTGGGAAGGCTGTCCACAAGGTTTAGGAGTGTGTCTATGAGAATGTTTGATCATTCTTCCAGAAGTGCATTTGTGAGGTCAGGCACTGTTGTTGGAGAGAGGGAGATAATACCCATATATATCAACTGTGGGTGGGCCCCATGGGAAACAGGACTTTCCTGGCCAAGATCACCCTGAGCTAAAGTTGCTTCAAGGAGCTCTGTGCAGGGTTGAATCCCAGGAAGAGTGAGTCAGAGCACTTTCGGAATAGATGGAGTCTCCTTATCTACCCCAACCTTCTTCTGTGGGTCTGTATAGCTTGGCGCATATGGCCTCAGGCCTATGTCGTAGTCCTCTAGTGTGTGTGGGAAGACACCCTGGTAGCATTTAACATTAAAGAGTATGCCTGGCTGGGCAGGACTGGGAAGATGACACTTCGAGGGTAAACAGTATGTTGTTTATATGATAGTGTGCACTGAATGCGCTATGCAATTTGTAGGATGCACTATACGTCCTCTGCGCACTCGCATCAGTGAGCACTTTCATGTGCTGCCTAGCCTAATGATAAGGGACTTTCAAATGTCTCCAAGCACATCAAGCACAATCATGGAGGTAATATGAGTTTTTTGTTCAGGTTTTGTGGCTTGAAACGCATTGCTGTGTCCCCCAGGGGTGGTGACACCCACCGGAAACTGTTGAAGAGGGAGGTGTGGTGGATTTATCACCTCTGCTCCAGGTTTACAGGAGGTATGAACCACACTTAGAGCTATTTCACACTTGTGCGACCCGATTTTAACGCAATTTTTTGCTGCAATTTTGACGCGATTTGGGATCAGTAAGACTTTTGGTCAGACTTTGTTGCAGCTTTGGATCAATGAAAACATATTACAAGGTCATACAGAAGTAGTACAGAAATCACATCTATTATTCAGGTGCGGTTTGCATGAGACTTTGAGGGTTTAACATTGAGGTCTATGGACTTCAAGTTGCATCAAAGTAATGCAGGGACTACTTTGAAGTCGGCACGACTTGAAAATCGTACAGATATGAATGGTACTCATTGGAAATAATGGGAACGACTTGTCATGGGACTTTGCAGTCCCAAATCACAGGACAATTTGCACAAGTGTGAAAGGGGCCTTATGATGTGAACCTTTTCTATTTTTCCATTTATCGACATGTGTTTTTGAAGTATGTGATATTTTGTACCCGTTTTCATTTACATCATATCATTTTAGTACCAATTCACATATTTGGAGTACACACATATACACATATATATTTATATATACATCTCTTTGGGGTTTTATATGGGTGTTTTGCATAAATAGATTTTTTAGGCCTCATACACATGGGCGTATGTTTAAAAATAAGCAAAACGTTGGGTCCGAGTTCAGGGAAAATCTGCGTTTTTTTCGGCGTTTTGCATCAGCGTTAATGAGTGTTAGAGAGCATCGGCGTCAATAGGCGTTTTTTTTAAATACATTCCTCTACTATTTTTTAACCTGAAAACGTTGGCGTCAAAAATGCCGGTTAACGCCGGTGCGACGTTAGTGAGCGTTAGTGAGCGTTTTGCGGCATCGGCGTCAAAAACGCCAAAATGTTACAGCCTCAGAATGCGCTGGTCCCGCGTTCTAGTTACAGCTCACTAACGCTGACGCCCGCTACAGCTCAAAAACATCAGCGTTTTTATGGGGCCATTGAATAACATGGAGAGCTGCAAAAAATGCCCAAAAACGTGACGTTGAAAAAATGCCCGTGTGTATGAGGGCATACTACTAAAACCCTCACATATATATGTATATATCCCTTTAGGTTCATCCGTCTGTTTTGTCTTGAAGGCCATCACACAAGTTTTCTATGGGTTAATTGTAAAATCTGCCTATGCTTTACAAATGATGATTTCCCATTGAGATCAACAGAATTTCTCTGCTGCACATGTTGCATTTTACACATCATGGGTGTATTCATTTTTTCATTTTTGTTTCCATTTTATTATTATACATTTTTTTGTACTTTGGTGTTGTTATCTATGTTTGTGGTATATACATATGTGTATCTTTTTATTCTACCCCCTCTGCTGGCAATGCATGGTGTCCATCGATGTTTTCACTCAAGTGTTAATTATTTTGCTAACGAGGGGGGTGTTTTTTCTTCAGGGCTTATCTGTTTCTATATAAACTTTTATTTCACATTTTGACTTTTTTGAGCTGTGAACAAGGTACTTACCTGCGAAACGCTCAGCTGTCTGCACCTTCATGCACTTTATGCCAGTAAGTTTTTCATAAGGATTTTGGAGTGCCGCCTTTTGCTTCTAATACTGGATGGATGTTGAGAGGACATCAAGGTTTGGACACCCATCTGTGTGGATTTCCTAATTATCAGGTTAATTCAAGAACCTGTGTCTGTGAGCGCAGCACACCATGCATTCAGCACTGAAGAGTGTGCCTGACTGGGCAGGACTGGAAAGATGGCACTTCGAGAGTAAACTGTATGCTAATGGGGGGACCTTGTCATCTCTGACCCTTAGCGTGGGTCCCCTGGCTTGGTGTAGCAAGGCCTTGGGCTCAGGAACTTAACATACTATTGGGCAGCTGTTCCATCTCTGAGGTGCTTCCAAGAAGATGGAGAAGGAAAGATGGTTGAAAATGTGTAATTGTGCTCTACACTGATAAGGATTACTGCAGGATGAATGGAGTTCTGCACTAAAAACGATGGCAGTATGTTGATGTATTAATTGCAGTAAAGTGCTGAAAATATATCTTAGAGTGAACACTCCTTTATTTTAATATGGGTCAGGGATTTCATGAGTGGGCCTATGGCCGGGAGAAATGTGCCCAAGATGATGGACCCAAAGACCGGTATGTGGTGGCTCTATCCGAGAAGAAGTGTGGTGGGACCTGGGACAGCTTGGTGCCAACTGATGTCAAGCCCAGATACCCCACAAGTGTGCATCAAGCCTCTCATTCATCTTACCTCATTTTTGTGATAGTAAAAATAAAAGTTAAGTATTCACAGGTAAGTCTGAAGTAGAGAGGTGCTTGTGGGCGCTTCTGTTTGTATAAGAGCCGGTTCACACTACAGCGACTTGGGAGGCGACTTGTGTCGCTCCAAGTCGCTTGCCAAGTGAAATCCCATAGAAGTGAATGTGAGCGGTCTAAATGTACACTACTGAAGTCACTCCGACTTCAGAAAAGTTTCCTGTACTACTTGGAGGCGGCTTCTATCCGACTTGTGCCCATAGAAATCAATGGAAGTCGCCTCCAAGTCGGATCCCCCATCTAAACAGAAGCGACTTCACAGTGAAAAGAATAGAATTTATTTTAGGGCAACCCCCTCCCTCCCTTCTCTGATTGGCCACAGGCAAAGTCGCCTGGCATAGTCAAGGTTGAAGTTGCTTCCAAGTTGCCTTGAAGTTGCCTGGCAAAGTCGTGCCTGAAGTCAGATCGCCCCTGTGTGAATGCAGCCTGAGAGAAAGAGAGAGAGAGAGAGAAAGAGACCTAAATCTATCTTTCTATTAGCTTAGCCTATTGTTAACCCCCAGCAGCACTAACACAAGAAGAGTAAAGGCCAGCACTCTGAGTCGATCTAGTATGCTGCATTCACATGTGCTCAAAAGGAACCTGTTAACAGAAGGAGAGAGCAGAGAGGCAACCTCATCAGTCTTTTGAAACTCCTATCCATTCACAAACAGGGGCAGAGAGGTGACTTGGCTGTCTTATCTAACTGAAGTAAAGTCATGGTTACCAGGGTTGTGTGTATTTCAGGACTAGATGAACAATGATACAAATGGGTATGGTTATAGGTAAAGTATCCCCCCATATACAGTATGTATTTCAACTTTGTATATAGCTGTTTGCCTGGAGTTCAGCTTTAGCAGTAATCAGCTACTGGACATAACTAAATTCAACAAGTTTCATTAGCCTTCGTTCACATCTGAGCAAGGCGAGTTGTGGGCGGAATCGGCTCGCAATAGCAGGAAACCGTGGGATGCCTGGGCGTTCCCGGAGCGTTGCCCATTGATTCACATAGCACCCCACACGCGGCACGCTTTTCCCGCGATCCGTCGAGCCAGAATCTCCGGACGCCTGTCGCACAAAAAAAAAAATCATGAGCTTCTTTTGGGCGACAGGCATCCCACGATTCTGGTCAGGCATTTTTACTGCGATTGTCGTCTGCATATGGGGTGCTATTTGCATCAACAGGCAAGGCTCCGGAAACGCCAGGGGTTTCCCGCAATTTCCTGCCATTGCAAGTCACGGGAAGAATCGAGCCGATTCCACCCGCAACGTGCATCGCTCAGATGTGAACGGAGCCTCAGTGTCTACGTATTCCATGCTTTTTATTTTACGGTTAGTGATCTGGTTGCTTTGTTTTCAGCAGCTGCTTCTCAGTGTTTGGTCCCATTAATATCATGTAAGGTCATAAGTCTATCATTTTAATCTTTTATTGTTCATTTTTATTGATTATATTCTTTGTGTAGTAACATCAAATAAATTCCCCTTTTCACAAGCATAATGCTTTCATTACTCGTAACAACTTATAACAGGTAACAACAGGCTTATTATAAAGAGTTTTAATGTTTTATGAGGATGGTATGTATTATTGATTAACCATATTTTTTTTTGCATTTCATAATACTGGGGTTATAATAGGGGCCAAGGCTTGTTTTAATGCTACAGGTGTTTTTATGCTGTTCTTATAATGCTGAAAGTGTTGGGGAAGGTAATTAGGTCAGTAGGGAATGTTATACTTTGGCTAAGGGTCATTATATGGCTGCTGCTAAGGGATATTGAACACTTAGTATGGAGTATTGCCTCTCTGTGCATGAAACCTAACTGTGCTCTCTGCCTGTGCTACCCTCTTATCCCCCCCCCATATTATGGAAAAGAGGAGATGAGCTGACGAGTTCTGTCCAGACCTAGGCTCTGACCAAATTTTGCCCGTTTGATCCCCTGTAGGGATGAGCCGAACACCCCCCTGGTTTGGTTCGCACCAGAACTTGGGAACAGACAAAAAGTTCAGGGCAAACACCATTAAAGTCTATGGGACGCAAGCATAAACAATCAAAAGTGCTAAATGGAAAGGCTTATATGCAATGTTATTGCCCTAAAAAGTGTATAGGGACCCGGGTCCTGCCCTAGGGGACATGATTCGATGAAAAAAAAGATTTTAAATCAATAGTTTTTTCAGGAGCAGTGATTTTAATAATGCTTAAAGTGAAAAAAAAAAAAAAAGAAAAATTCCTTTAAATATTGTGCCTGGGGGATGTCCTTAGTCTGTGTGTAAAAGCGCGCATCTCTATGAGGTATAGAGCATAGCCAGAGCAAAATGACATTTCCATAGGAAAAATTGTCATTTAAAATCGCGGCTGTGATGAATTGCCGATTCCCGGCAATATACAAAAAATCGCTGGAAAAAAGCGGATGCGGTTTGTAGCCTGGTATGGTTCAGGCCAGGGCTGCAAGCTCGGATGAGGGTCTGGTTTGGATATTAAGGGGAACCCCGCGCCAAATTTAAAAAAAAAAAATTGGTGAATGGGTAGGGGTACAATGTACCCCAAACCTATTCACATGGGGGGGCTGGGATCTGGGGGCCCCCTTATTAAAGGGAGCTTCCAGATTCCGATAAGCCCCCCCCCCCCGCACGCAGACCCCCACAAGCACCCCGCAGGCTTGTGGGGAAGAGGCTCTTGTCCCCATCAACAACTCTGCCCCCCTTCCCCAAAGCAGCCATACTCCCCATGTTGAGGGCATGTAGCCTGGTATGGTTCGGGGGCGCTCCCTCGCCCCCCCCATCCTAACTGGCCAGGGCTGCATGCTCGGATAAGGGTCTGGTTTGGATTTTAGGGGGAACTGCACATAATTTTTTTTTTTAATTTTGGCGCGGGCCCTGCTGTTGTAAATTAGTTTAAAAATTGTGATAAAATCCCCCAGTCAAACAGGTGTCCAAAAATTGGGCCATGGTTGCTGGCGGTGCCAGAACACTGTAACCCATTGCAGTTACTCTTGCTGGACGCAGGAACCGGACCTGCTGTTGTAAATTAGTTTAACCACTCAACCCCCGGAGCCCTTTTTTACACCTGTTGTTTACAAGTTAAAATCATTTTTTTTGCTAGAAAATTACTTACAACCCCCAAACATTATATATATTTTTTCAAACGCCCTAGAGAATAAAATGGCGATCATTGCAATACTATATGTTGCACGGTATTTGCGCAGCGGTCGCTTTTTTGAGTTAAAAAAATAAGACAACAGTAAAGTTAGCCCAATTTTTTTGTATATTGTGAAAAAGGATGTTATGCAGAGTAAATAGATATCATACATGTTAGGGTTGAAAATTGCGCACACTTGCGGAATGGTGACAAACTCCGGTACTTAAAAATCTCCATAGGCGACGCTTTAAAAATGTTTTATGGTTACAAGGTTAGAGGTGCAGAGCAGGTCTTTTGCTAGAATTACTGCTCACACTCTGGCGATCACGGCGATACCTCACATGTGTGGTTTGAATACCGTTTTCATATGCAGGCGCATACTTTCTTTTCTTTGCTGCGCGAGCTTGCGGTTATGGTAGCACTTTCAATTTTTTTTTTTTTACATTATTTTATTTATTTTATTATACCTCCCATCCCTCCTTTTCACTTCACAGTATTCAGATAACCAAAAATGGTGATTCTGAATACTGTCCTTTTTTTAAAACCGGCGCCGTTTGCCGCCGAGTAAACCAGAAGTGACGTTCTGACGTTGTTTCTGGAAATGTACAAAGGAGTCCCGATTGAAGCCGATTCCGGCTTCCACAGGGACTCCACACAGCGGCCAGAAGTGTTGGATTGGAGCTCCGGTCTCCTGGTGGGACGGGAGACCGGAGAAGAGCAGCGGACGGTGGCGGGAGGAGGGGGCTGGCCCCTCCCGCTCCCTGGGATAAAGACCGAGCGGCTTCCGAGGTGAATCGGCCATTATCAGCAGATAGCCATCCATCTGCTCTAATAAACTGTACCGGGGTATAGCCTGTAGCTGCAGGCTATACCCTGGTACAATCACTTAAAGCTGCCACTGTTTATATACAACCATTCGCGTTAAGTGGTTAAAAATTTTGATGACATGCCCCAGTCAAACGGGTGGTGAAAACTTGGGCCTTGGGTGTTGTCGGAGCCAGAACATTGTAACCCCTTGCAGTTACTTTTGTTGGGCGCAGGAACGGGCCCTGCTGTTGTAAATTAGTTTAACCACTTAACACGAATCGCTGTTTATAAACGGTGGCTGCTTTAAGTGGAAGTATCGGGGTATAGTCTGCAGCTTTAGAGCAGGCGGCCGGCTATCCATTGATAACAGCCGATCCGGCTTGGAAGCCGCTCAGTCGTTATCCTAGGCAGCCCCTCCCGCCACCGTCCGCCCCTCTTCTTCGGCCTCCTGGATCTGACGCTTCTGGCTGCTGTGTGGAGTCTCTGTGGAAGGCGGAATCGGCTTCGATCGGGACTCCTTCGTACATTTCCAGAAGCAACGTTACAACATCACTTCTGGTTTACTCGGCGGCTAACGGCGCTGGTTTTAAAAAAATGACATTATTCAGAATCGCTGTTTTTGGTGATCTGAATACTGTGAAGCGTAAAGGAGGGATGGGGGGTTTTTAGACCCCCCCCCCAATCCTTCCATAAAGAGTACCTGTCACCATATATTACTATCACAAGGGATGTTTACATTCCTTGTGATAGCAATAAAAGTGATAAGATTTTTTTTTTTAGAGGAAAAATATAATTAAATAAATAAATAAAAAAAGTAAAGCGCCACCGTCCCCGCGAGCTCGTGCAGCAAAGAAAACGCATACGTAAGTCACGCCCGCATATGAAAACAGTGTTCAAACCACACATGTGAGGTATCGCCGCAATCGCCATAGTGTGAGCAATAATTCTAGCAAAAGACCTCCTCCACCTCTAACCTGGTAACCATTAAAACATTTTAAAGCGTCGCCTATGGAGATTTTTAAGTACTGGAGTTTGTCGCCATTCCGCAAGTGTGCGCAATTTTCAACCGTGTCATGTATGGTATCTATTACCTCGGTATAACATCCTCTTTCACAATATACAAAACATTGGGCTAACTTTACTGTTGTCTAAATTTTTAACTCAAAAAAGCAATTTTTTTTTTCCAAAAAAAAGCGATTGAAAGTCCGCTGCGCAAATACCGCATGACAAAAAGTATTGCAATGATTGATATTTTATTCTCTAGGGTGTTTGAAAAAAATATATGTTTGGGGGTTCTAAGTAATTTTCTATAAAAAAAAAATGATTTTAACTTGTAAACAACAAAATGTAAAAAAGGGCTCTGGGGGTTAAGGAGTTAAAAACTGTATATATTTTAATACACCACGTCAAGTGTACTATACTGTATGGACAGATATATAGTGCACACTCAATACGCGGTGTGTGTGTGTGTGTGTGTATATATGTGTGTGTGTGTGTGTATAGATAGATAGATAGATAAACTTTTTTTTATTTATTTTTTTTCCTACACTAACCTGTCTGCACTGACTGGCAGATATATTTTACATTTCTAAATATCTATCTAGTTAGCTATCTATTTTTTGGATTTTTTCGTCTTTTTTTAACATTTTTTTAAAACTAGTTATCTAAACTGCCTGTATACGGGAACCTACGCTATCTCACTGCAATGCCGACACACTACATAGAGCTGCTGTACAAGCGGCTTTATATAGCGTGGGGCGTGGATTGAGACTGGCGTGCAGTGATTGTCTAACGGCATCCTGCCATTAGCCAATCAAAGCTCTCACAGCAGGCTGCCCGCTGATTGGCCAGGTCTGGTGCATGCTTTGGCTAATCAGCGGGTGGCATTTCACCGCTATTTTAAAAACATTATGGGGCGCGCGAAGTTGCCATGAACGCCCCATAATGTTCGGGAACACCCGAAAAATCAAACAGCCGATGTTCGGGTTGAACGCACGTTCGACCCGAACTCGAAGCCCATCCCTAGTCCCCTGTTTGGTGGGAGTCGAGCAGAAGCTGTATTTCTACCACTACTACATATGACAGTTTTCTGCAGGCACCCACTGCATCCCTAGCAACCATCGCCTTTACTGTGAAATGGTTAATCCTACAATCACTAGGAGATATAGGACTCTAATTTGTGCATGGAAGAAGATTCCCCCCCCCCCCCCCCTCCATGACCAGGCCATTTTTTGCAATGCGTCACTTTAACTGACAATTGTGCGGTCATGCAACACTGTACACAAATAAAATTGATGTCCTTTTTTCCCACAAACAGAGCCTTTTGGTGGTATTTGATCCCCTCTGCATTTTTTATTTTTTGCGCTATAAACAAAAAAAGGAACATTTTTTAAAAAAAAACAATAATTTTTACTTTCTGCTATAAAACATATCCAACAAAAAAAATAGAAAAAAACGAATTTCTTCATAAATTTAGGCCAATATGTATCCTTTTTTTGTTTACAATAGATTTTATTGGAAGATTTATACAAACAAGTCATTCACATATAAGTCATCATCACAATATGAATGCTGAACATAAAGAAGAAAAAAAAAAAGAGAAATATACACTTACTGAACAAACATATTTAGAAGGTTATTTTAGATAACATTTGTTTTTTTCCTATGTATAACCGGATTTAAATACTTCTTTAAGCAAAAAAAGATAAAAAAAACAACCTATACAAAATATCGTCTTTCATTTTTAATAACAAAAAAAAATTTTTTACAAGGAAAAAAACAAATATCGCGTTTTTTATTTTTTACGTCTCCCCTAGTTTATGGTGGTTTTCCGAGACAAACACCCTTTTTTCCTGTAGTTAAAATAAACACATGTCACAACGTACTGGCGTGTTAACAGTCAATTTCACTGCGTAACGTTTTTTACCGGACCAGTACCTCCCCCCCG
>BLSH010551529.1:199076-215533 GCA_018402905.1 Glandirana rugosa | reverse complement strand
GCTTCAAACATGCTTGGGATAAACATAAATCTATAGTCAGACAACAAGGTTAATGTAAAAAAAAAAAAAAAATTCTAAAAAAAAAAAAAAAAATTAAAAATAAATAAATAAATAAAAAGGGGCAGACTCGATGGACTACTCAGTCTTTTTCTGCCGTCACTTTTCTATGTTTCTATGTTTCTATTCCTGAAGTTGGCATTTAAGCTGAAGTTTAATCTGCCTGTATCCCCCCTCCCCCCGTATCAATATAATAATGAAATGTATTAAATTAAACCTTTCAGTTTTCATTTACATACCTTATTTTAGATCCATTTATGTCACCACTAGGTCTCTGCGCTTCTCTATATTCTCTATCCTATGCAGACAGATTATCGCTGGTAGGAGGGTCTGGCAGGGTGCTATACTTAACTGAAAACCTCAAAGTACCCTTGGCATTCTGCTAAAGAGCCCTCAGCCCTCATGAGAGCAATGTGCTGGATCTTGGGAGGTGTTCTGCAAACATCAAAACACCTTGATGGGTGTATGTCAGTCTGAAGGAGTGGATGTTCCTGGGCAGGCCTCATTTAAATGCCAGCCACCCTAGGTAACTTCCACAATATGAAACACAAAGCCCAGTAGTTATCTACAACCCTTATAATATGATCTCCATTAAGTCCAATTGCAAGTTTGTAGGAGAATCAACATTAAAGGTTTGTATTGCACTGCGCTGTGAGCACGTTGCCCACTATTATAGTAGTGCATTGGAATGCCATTCAAAATGAATGGCCCTTCAATGCACAGCATTTAAGTGTATTGCACTAACCCACGGTAACACACCCATTTTACCTGTTGCTACAATGCCTCTGTGTGTATGGAGCCCAAGTCTTTTATTAGTTTCTAAAGCATATTTCTTAAACATAGGGTCAGAATGCAAGTTCTGTGTAAACTTTCACACTCAGATTATTTGTATATTAACAAAATGACAGAGCAAATCTAAGAATACTGCATAGATACAGTCCAGGAGCAGGGGTGTCAGGAGCCAGGGGCTGACTGGGCTACAGCCCCTAGGGTGCCCCCGAAAATCCCCGGGGCTCGGGCAGTCTAATTCTATTATTAGTCCCGAGCCGCCATGAAAAAAATATAGGAGGTGCCTATGATGGACATCACCAGACTGATCCAATCCCGCGCTAGCGCGATGTAAGATGTCCATTACAGGGCATCACTGGGACTCAGGACACTGCAGGGCGGGTGCCGGGCAGCTATGATGGACATCACACTTGGCCAGTCCCGCGCTAGCGTGGGACATGTGATGTCCATTAAAGGGCCATATGTTCAGTCTATTCCTGATGTTAGGATGCACGATACTGGGCCTGGGTACACCATGATGTAAGAAGGCAAGGTGCTGGACCTGGGGACATCCTGATGTAAGGAGGCACGCTGCTGGGCCTGGGGACACCCTGATGTAAGGAGGCATGCTGCTGGGCCTGGGGACACCCTGATATAAGGAGGCAAGGTGCTGGGCCTGGGGATGTCTTGATGTACGGAGGCACGCTGCTGGGCCTGGGGACACTCTGATGTAAGGAGGCATGCTGCTGGGCCTGGGGACACCCTGATGTAAGGAGGCACGCTGCTGGGCCTGGGAACACCCTGATGTAAGGAGGCACGCTGCTGAGCCTGGGGACATCCTGATGTAAGGAGGCACGCTGCTGGGCCTGGGGACACCCTGATCTAAGGAGGCACTCTGCTGGGCCTGGGGACACCCTGATCTAAGGAGGCACTCTGCTGGGCCTGGGGACACCCTGATGTAAGGAGGCACGCCACTGGGCCTGGGGAAATCCTGATGTAAGGAGTCATGGTGCCGGGGACACCCTGATGTAAGGAGGCCCGCTGCTGGGGACACCTGATGGCATCTGGTGGCAGGCGACATGGCAAGTGACACACTCAGGGTTCCCACTGATTCTGCACTATGGTGAGTTGAACTATTTAATTTTATATTACAATGTAATAATAGAAATAATGCGCTTCAATCATCCTGACACCATACCAACCATGGTATCGGGATGATTGAAGCGCTAACGCCAGGTGTTTGGGGTATCTTTATGTGCTGATTGTTAAACTTTCTGGAATACACATATTGCTATTGTGTGTAGGATCTGGGCCTGCTGTCCCCCCATCCCTCTTTCTTTCCTTCTTTCTCCTTCCCTCCCTATTTCATTCTTTTTTTTTCCCTCCATCATCTCAGACTCAAACCACACCCCTTTGAGCCACGCCCATTTAGGTATTAGGCCATGCCCGCTGATTAGTAGACACTGCGCGCTTCGTGCAACGCATTTCTTCAGGCTGAATCCCCTGGGCTTTTCCCCACCTAGCAACGCCCCTGTCCAGGAGGTTGATATGTTGTGGTTTTGACTAAATTAATATGTTCTGCTCAGTGTCTGAACTCAGTATGGCCAAAGCTCTAAGTTTTGGTTACTTTAACATCTTCTAACTGTAATGCCTACCCTGCCTTTAGATTGCTATCCCTCTTTCTTACTACTACTACTAGATTGTAAGTAAGTGGGATAGGTTGTAGATTGCTATCCTCTTACATCTACAAAGCAAACAACCTTTTTACCCACTGACAATGTTTAAATAAGGGTTTTTTTGGGGGGAGCTGACCAATGCACGGCTAATATTGTTTGCTAAACTGATCATACTGCAAGAGAAAAGCTTTTTATTATGATTTTGGGTGCTGCTGATGGTGGGCACAAATGTTGATACGAGCAAAATACGTGCCGCTTGTGGGTGGGGTGCAGCATGGTGAGGCAATAATAACACACACAGTCCCAATGAGGTGCAAAGAAAGTTCACAAATAAACCGATGGGAAGGCAGCCCAGACAGAAACATTTACAGGTCCAACCGCATGCAGAGTACAGGCTTCTGCTGAACTGACAGCGTCTGTTGAGGGGGCAGGATGCAGCCTGGCTGTCTTCAGCTCAAGCAGGAAGATGTCCAGGGAAGTGACAGGCCCTGTGCTTTTCATTATTGTCAGGAGCCATTTTCTGCCACCAGTTCTGTCCCTACCAGGTGGGGTACCTGTCCCTACTCTACCAGCTTGCAAAAATGTGTGCCAAACCTCAGCGCTAGGGGTTTAAAAAGGCTCTGACTGACCCAAGATGGCTGCTAGAGTTATGTGGGCGGCAGCATTAGGATAGCTTCTCAAGTGACCCAAGAAACCATAGAGGAACTGTGTTCCTCTTGACTTCCTGTCCAACAGCAGGAGAGCGCCACCTGCAGTGGAGAAAGTAGACTGCACCTGCTAATATACAATGATGTTGTTGAAAATCCCAAAAATGACCCTTAATAATTCTGTAACAGTATGTACAGCATTACGGAACCCCACAAAGCTGTAAATTGATGCTTCTCATGGTGTGGTTTACCGTGACATTTTTTTGCATTCGCCCGCTTTAGTTGCCCGTCAGAGGTCTGAAAGAATACCCAGATTTTTCCCCCTATTGACTACAATGGAGTTAAGATTTTATATCTTCTGAATCCCCGACATTTTGACCTGTTTAGCTAAATTGCCCCCCGAATCGAAAGATATATTCAAGCAACACCAGTTATTGTCAGTATTGAAAAATATCTGCACAGTAAGTCAACACTCCTTTTTCAATCTCAGTGTCAGTTGCTGCAGAGTCAAGAAGAATGTACTTGCTGCAGGGATTAAAAAACATGGAACCTTGTCATGAAATGATGACTGGGAACTGTCTAAAGCCCGAGACACAAAGAGCTTCCCTGCTGTACAGAAAAGGTTTGTGTCTTTTTTTTTCTCTTCAATGGAAATTAAATAGCACAGGGCCAGCAGAGAGCTTAAGTTAGCAAGAAAAAACTGGGCACATCCTGTCATTGCATTATTTGTGATAGACTGAACACTCAGTTCTTCTTTTTCAATATATTGAGAACATTTGTTGCTTCCATTTCAGCATAATATCACCTAATTGGGGTTAGGGATTACAAATTCTCATATGACGTACGAAAATCAAGACATATTGAGGAGGTGGCTTTTTAGCCAGCACTTTAAAGGGATGTATTGCTGGCAGTTATTCTTCCCTGTTCTTGTAGTAGACAGCCTCAAATGGCGTTTTTTGTACTGGTAGTGAGTTTCACAGCGCAGTTCCAGCTTTAAACTTGTTGCAACCTGCATTTCCAACTTTGAATGAAAAGGAAGCATTTCTGGCATCAGTCAACTTTTGATTTCAACAGGAAGAAAAAAACATTAAGTGACCCGAAACTATGTTTCAGAAAAAAACAATTAAAGTATGTACAGTATTTTTAACTAAGAAAAAGTCCCTTCTTTTGCTCTCAACTGCCTTACAAACTCCAAATTCTTAATTTTTTTGCTGCTGTGATATGGCTTCCTGTTAGAGGGCCCATGTTTTCTCTCTATGGTCCCACTGCATGCAGGAATGTAGCCACCCTCTCTTGCTTGCTCATGAAATGTAAGTGTAAATGTTCCAAACAGAGGGAAAAATAGGGGCTTGGAAGCTCACAGAGGACATTACAAGGGGGTATAAAAGCACAGTGAGAAAAATAGATTACCATCCAGGAGAGGGGGTGTCAGAACCAGGAAGAGATTAAAGTTTTAAGGCTATGAATGGTCGGAATGCAATTGGCCAAATATAGGTCAGAGAAATGGGGGGGGGGGGGGTTAGTTGAATGCCAAGGTATTCCAGGCTTTTAACAGCCCAAAAGAATTTGAACAAGGAATGGAGAGTCATGAAGGTAGCTCCCAGGCTTCGTTTGCAGGTAAGTGACACATAATGGGCTACTATGCGATGCATTGTAGCCCATTATGCTTTTACTTTGCAGGGGAATATAGAGGAAGTAAAGGAAGTAAACCCCATCAGAGTTTACTTCCTCTTTAAGAGCTACTGGCTTGTCCTTCTTTAAGTAGAGGGTTAGAAATCCGGGCAAATGAGTGCCATATAAACATCAGGTTTGGCAGAGAAATTGTGGGTTGGGTCAGTGTCAGTAAATGGTCATCAGTAAAGAGGCTGACCTTGTAGGAATGATGTCCCATAAGCACACCATAAATATTAGGATTGTTTCTAACAAAAAACTAGCTAGAGGTTCGAGGTTGCATAAAATCGAGGATAGAAGACAGCTCTGGCGTGTTCCCGTGTCAATGAAGAAAGGGGAGGAATAGGGGTTCAGGTATTTAACACAGGCTGAGGGGCCATTGTATAGAGATTTTAGCCAAGATAGGAAATTACTTTTGAAGCCCCATCTTTGTAGGATGTAATGCAAGTACTCCCACCAGATAGCGTCTAAAGTTTTGTGAATTTCCAAGGACAGAAGCGTGCCCTGTAGTTTGTTTCGGTGAAGTAAATGCTTCACATAGATGGTCCTTTGGGTATTATCTGGGGCTTGCTTAAAGGGAATAAACCCAACCTGATCCTAATGGATCAAGGTGGTGAGAAAGGAGTTTAGCCTAGTAGCCAAGACCTTGGCTAGGAGCTTGACATTGATGTTAGGGATATTGGGTGAAAATTGTGGGGATCCAGGTGATCCTTGCCTTGATTGGGCAGCATGGCTATGTGAGCTTGGAGGGTGCAACTTTAAGTGGTTGAAAAGCAGTGGCGGCCCGTCCATTAGGGGAGCACGGGCTTTGCCCCCTGCGTCCGGCCCCTAATCTACATACAGGGCACCGGACGCATGGATTCCAATGGGGAGGGGGGGTTTGAAGCATGTGATTAGAGCCAGAGGCTGTAATAGTCCTCAAAAAATGGTGGGCTGGGGATGCAGAGCACTGCAATCTGAGCCCACCCAGTTGTGTGACTATAGTGAATGAATATTTGCTATTGAAACACGTATTCTCCTTCCAGACAATCAGGAAGACGGTTGTGAGACCCATTTCCTAATTGGCTGAAAGGAGAAGCAATCTGATTGGCCAAGGGGGAGGAGTAGGGAGGAGACGCACAGCCGGAGGAGAAGCAAGGGGAAGACCGACCCACCAGCCACCACAATGGCTCACCCGCAGTGGCTCAGCCATCCAGACAGGGGAAGGAGGAGGAGGAGGGGAGATCGGTAAGCTAAGGTAAGGAGGCCGTCCGTCTCGAATTGTCAAGCACCAGCCGCCACTGTTAACTAGGTTGATGAAATGATCAAATGGGGGGGGGGGGCTATGATGTCCGCATTGTGATACTTTTTTGAAGCGTTAATGAAGATTGGCAGATACGCTGTGTGCATTGTTTTTCTATTTTTAACAATGCAAAAATACAAAGCGAAACTCATTCTGACGCACCACTCTCCCTCTGCAGGTTCAGTTAGGGAACGCTGTAATAGACATCTATGGAGGCTTTGAAGGTGCTGTGAAGCACCAAGAAAGTGACATGGGGTATAATTTCGGAACCAAAGCAAAGCAGCGCAAACTCAACAGCATGTACAGAACTGTAAGATAACAATTTTACTTTGTGATAGCTGTTTTGATTGCCATTAAGAGTACTTCAAAAACATGGGTCAATCATCAGCTTTTGTTTATTTATGTGAAAACTTTATCCCAAAAGCAAAAAAAAACTGTTTGCTGTAATTGCTTATAAAGTATTAGCAGGAGTTTGGCTTTATTTTGTTAGTGTCTTTAAATATGCTAGTACATGTAACACTCCCCTCCCCCTACTGGACCTGATATTGCTAATGTCCAAAGGTGCCCCTTGTACTTCTTCACCCAGAGTGGGGGCACACTAATACAGGAGGTGTGTTACCAGATAAAAACAGGGAGAAAAAAAAGAAAACAAATGTTGACACCACAAGTTAGACTAAAACCTTTCTCATTGGAAGTAAAATGTCCACCTCCCATACCCTCCACCTTGACAGCACTTTCTTTATTACTACAACATCTGTATGCTTTAGTGAGAGGAGGATATCAGAACCCATGTAACCGTTAATCATATGGAATCCACTATCAGGATTAAACATGCTTGTTTGAAGAGATAAGAGAAGTGTATTTCAGTAACTTTTGTGCAATAACAATTTTTAGTTTGCTGACACCTAAAATAAAAATCTCACGGTTGCTAAGTAAACATATGAAGAAGTTCCTGGGGCGAAAGACCCCTACTGTGCTGCTAATTTTTCAGTTTGTTGTTCTTTGATTTAAATCTATTCTCTTTTCAAGGAATGTATTGTGCAAGCTTTTAATAGACAATAATTTACCAAGCTAAAAAAAAAAAAGAACCTTTAATACTGATAATTTAAATTGCATTCTCACATAACATTTAATGCTTTTTATTATACTTCTATTAACTTTAATTTTTAATAGACTGTTTTTACAAAACTATTTATTTTATTAATTTATATAGCATTAAATCTAGAGTATACCAAGCTGTTCACATCAGTGACTGTCTTGAAAGTAGTGTATTTTAGGTTATAACAGAATTATCCAGGATACCAGTGTCCTTCACCCCCTTGGTATGCTTGCTGGGGGCAATTGATATTGAAATGTATCAAGTTGGCACATATACTATGATCACAAGGTTGTTATATTTGGCAAGAAAGTTGATCGCTAGACACTGGATGGCACCTACGGTCCCAACTAAGGGACAGTGGATAGCCTATGTTAACTCCTTTCTATTAAGGGAACAGCTTGCATACTCCCACAGAGGTGCCCCTCACAAATTTGAATTATTATGGCAAGATTGGTTGGAGGATAGCAGACTTGCGCCTCCTCAGCTACTTGTGGACACACTGTTAAAACTCTAACCCATCTGGAGTCGACAAGTTTTACCAGTTTGGTTTGTTTCCTTTTTGTTGTTTTCTTTTTGACTTTGTTACTCTTTAATACTCCATTCTGAAGGTCAGACGGGAATATCAGTCTAAGGCATAATCATATACCTTTAACGCTGGTTAACACTGTTTTTTACGGTGTGGGATTAGTCAGAGGACATATGGAAAGATGATCCTGTCTTCAGGATACACCCAATGTATAATCTGTACCCAGGGGTATGTGACAGAGTAAAGAGGCCCTGTTAAAAAAAAAAATGTTGACTCTGGTGGAACTGGTATAGTGTTTTATGTATAATTCTTTCTAAAGTATGATATCTGTACTGGTCTTCTAATAATATGTTCCTGTTGTACTGCACAGATTGATTTTACGTCTGTAACAATGTCTCACTATAACAAAAATTATAATAAAACGTTTCTTGATTGAAAAAAAAAGTAGTGTAATTTGTGCCTTTTATGACTGGTTAGAAAAATGTTATTGGTTTTTCTAACTGACGTTCACAAAGTCCTTGCACCCTGCTTGTATTTTACTCTTTCTGGTCTTTGACAGTAAGGGACAGGACGAAAAGGTTTTATGATGGAGAAGTTTTCTTGCAATACTGTTTTGTCAGGTGGTCACTGACTAATGACAGAGACTACAAGCATAGAATTTATGTGTTTGGCTACCAATAGCTTCACTGTGACCTTAAAGTGGAATTCCATCTTACCCCTAACTAGTCTTAAAACTGACCTCTCCCCCCTCCTAACACCTATGCTAACTAACCAGTGTAAGAATGATGTACAGTATCTCACAAAAGTAAGTACACTCCTCACATTTTTGTAAATATTTTATTATATCTTTTCATGTGACAACACTGAAGAAATGACACTTTGCTACAATGTAAAGTGGTGAGTGTACAGCTTGTCTAACAGTGTAAAATTTCTGTCCCCTCAAAATAGCTCAACACACAGCCATTATTGGCTAAACCACTGGCAATAAAAGTGAGTACACCCTACGTGAAAATGTCCAAATTTGGCCCAATTAGCCATTTTCCCTCCCTGGTGTCATGTGACTCATTAGTGTGACAAGGTCTCAGGTGTGAATGTGGAGCAGGTGTGTTCAATTTGGTGTTATCGCTCTGACCCTCTCATACTGGTCACTGGAAGTTCAACATGGCAACTCATGGCAAAGAACTCTGAGGATCTGAAAAAAAGAATTGTTGCTCTAGATAAAGATGTCCTACGCTATGAGACGATTGCCAAGACTGAAACTGAGCTATAGCACGGTGGCCAAGACCATACAGTGGTTTAACAGGACAGGTTCCACTCAGAACAGACCTCGCCTTGTTAGACCAAAGAAGTTGAGTGCATGTGCTCAGCATCATATCCAGAGGTTTTCTTTGGAAAATAGACGTGTGGGTGCTGTCAGCATTGCTTCAAAGGTTGAAGGGGTGGAGGGTCAGCCGGTCAATGCTCAGACCATACACCGCACACTGCATTAAATTGGTCTGCATAGCTGTTGTCCCAGAAGGAAGCTTCTTCTGAAGATGATGCACAAGAAAGCCCCCAAACAGTTTGCTGAAGACAAGCAGACTAAGGACGTGGATTACTGGAACCATGTCCTGTGGTCTGATGAGACCAAGATAAACGTATTTGGTTCAGATGGTGTCAAGCATGTGTGGCGGCAACCAGCTGAGAAGTACAAAAACAAGTGTGTCTTGCCTGCAGTCAATCATAGTGATGGGAGTGTCATGGTCTGGGGCTGCATAAGTGCTGCCGGCATTGGGGAGCTACAGTTCATTGAGGGAACCATGAATACCAGCATCTACTGTGACATACTGAAGCAGAGCATGATCCCCTCCCTTCAGAGACTGGGCTGCAGGGCAGTATTTCAACATGATAACGACAACAAACACACATCCAAGACGACCATTGCCTTGCTAAAGATGCTAAGGGTAAAGGTGATGGACTGGCCAAGCCTGTCTCCAGACCTCAACCCTAATGAGCATCTATGGGGCATCCTCAAACAGAAGATGTAGGACCGCAGGGTCTCTAACATCCACCAACTCGTCATGGAGGAGTGGAAGAGGACTCCAGTGGCAACCTGTGAAGCTCTGATGAACTTCATGACCAAGAGGGTTAAGGCAGTGCTGGAAAATGATGGTGGCCCCACAAAATATTGACACTTTGGGCCCAATTTGAACATTTTCACTTAGGGGTGTACTCACTTTTGTTGCCAGCGGTTTAGAAAAACTTAAACAGCAAATTGACACTGTTATACAAGCTATACACTCACTACTTTACATTGTAGCAAAGTGTCATATGAAAAGATATAATAAAATACTTACAAAAATGTGAGGGGTGTACTCACTTTTGTGAGATACTGTATATATTTACCTGTTTTCAGGCCACCCTGGTCTGGTCACTTGCTCCAGCTCCCCTGTGTCAGCCAGCGAGGTTTCAGGGGAGAGGAGGGAGCGCCAACAACGGAAGGGCCATAGTAAACCTATGGGAGATGTCACTGCTCTAGGCTTTACTAGCTGTTGTTGAGCACTCTCTTCTCTCCCCTGCAGCTGCCACTAGCTGAGACAGGGGATCGTGTGACCTGACCAAAGTGGCCTTAAAATGGTAAGTATATACATCTTTCTTCTACAGGTTACTCAGCATAGGTGTTAGGAGGGGGAGAGGACAGTTTTAAGGCTACTTAGGGGGAAGCTGCAATTCCACATCAATGAGGAACTTTACTCCACCCAATTCCCCCCTCCCCTTACCTTATCTGCAGGGTTGTCTCCCAAAAATCACAGCTAGCAAATCCATCATTGTCTGGTGTAAGCTGCACCTCTATCACAGCATGCTGGGTCCTGTGCCACTCTTCTACTCTTCTAACACCATCAGTGAGCCAGATCTCACATCTGGGTTCTTTGAGCTAGCTTGCTATGGGCATGCAAAGTGCGTCAGGGATTGGCCCGAAGTATATAGGGATGTGTGACGTCAGTGTCCCAGGAGGCTTTGGGTGGGCGGCTGGGGGTGTGGTGAGGATGGATGTTATTCTTGCCTAGGTAAGAACACTGGAACTGTGGAGCTAGGACCTGCAAAAAGGTTTTTTTTTTGCAATAAATGAATAATATCCAATTGTTTAATGGGGAAAAGGAGGAAATGATGCCATTGAAGTTAATAAGGAGTGTGAAAGCCTGCTTTAAGTGATTAATATAGTAAATAAAACAAAACATCAAAGAAAAGTAAAGTTACACTATAACTCCACAATGAAGCCTAATGTGTCCCCACAACTTGATAAAATGATAAACAAAAGGATATACGATTATTCTAAGAAATATTTATTTTAGAGTTTTTATTTGTTATATTCTTTATATTTTGCATATTTATAAGCTGCTATTTGGATTTGTTTACTTAGCAATTTAATTGAGGCAGTGCCACAATTTATTTATTTATATATCCTTTTGTTATATTTATCGTTTTATCATGTAGTGGGGACACATTATGCTTCATTGTGCAGTTTTAGTGTAACTTTACTCTTCTTTGATGTTTTGTTGATTTAGAGGTAGCTCCACAATTATGTACTATTTTTATCCTTTACCATGTGGGGGGACATGTTGTAGTGTTGGCGGCTGCCTTGGTCTTATACTTTAGTAGTAATTATTATTGGTTAGCGCACAAATAGTTTGATTCTTTACATTCTGCTTTAAGTGGTAGCAGCACCATAGTTATCACAAGCATTCAGTGCACAATCATGTACACACTGCAGCACATATGGGAATTTTGTTTGCAAGCAATGCATTTTTCTGTTGATTTGCATGCACATGCGTTTTTAAACCTCCGAAAATGGGGAAAATACATATCCACTCATTAAGAAGTTAAAGTTACATGCTAATCAAACCGGAGAATTCCACAGACATGGCCTACCTGTTAATTTTTTTGTAGTTTCCAGTCCAATATATTTCCCTATAACTGATAGCACCCTTATCTTCTGAGCTTGTTAGAAAGCATTTTTGGGTTCCAAGCTTCACCTTCTCTGCCAGCTCACTGCAATATCGCCCACACATGCTGAAGTACATGAGAACGGATCTGCAGTAATGTTCCATCAGCACTGTCAACAACCTGATGATTCTGGCTGCAATGTATTATAGACAATACAGCTTTAGTCCTGGTTTATGGTGATGCTACTTTGAAATCACGCTACATCACTTGAAGTAGCGCGATTTCAAAGCAGCAAGGTCAGCGCAATTTCAGGTGCTACTTGATAAAAACCTGTGTGGCTTCATGCACAAAGGTCTATTGAAGTCGCATCTGAAATCGGCAAAAGTAGTTCAGGAACTACTCTTGCAAATCGGCGCGGCACTGCAAAATCGGTGTCGCACCGATTGGAATAGTTCCATTGCTGCCAATAGGCTGCGACTTGTCATGCGATTTGATCTCTCAAATTGCATGACAAATCACTCCAATGCGAACCTGGGCTAAAACACACTGACATAAACTGTTAAAGCCCAATTCCAGCTTCATTATTTTTAATTTTTGGCTTGGCTGTAGTTAGCATAAAACATTTTTCTCAGCAATATTCACCCTCATCTCCTGCACCGTCCCCCACAGACTGCTCCATGGTCTACCTTCCTGTTTGATTGATTGATGCTCATTCATTCCACTTCCCGTATCCCTTTAGGGGTGTCATGGACCCTCTCCTTGGGTGTGTCATGATACAGTAATGATTTGTGTTATCTTCTAAGTATTTTATTTGCTATTTTGAAAAGCTAGTATAAAGATATATAGCTACCTTGTCCTAAACAGGGACTATCAGTTAAATTGAGTTTTTGGCTTGGTAGTAGTTAGCCCACACTGATTGTGCAGTTTTTCACCAGTTTTTTTCCCCAAACTCAGGTGGGTTGTGATTCCTTACTGCTGCCAGTAGTTGTCACTGGTACCACTGGTAATGGTATGAAATTTCTCAAACAGAGCTGTGAATATTTATATTTCCTCCTGCCAACCCAGAAGGAGGTTCAAGGCCACTGGTGCATACTAGGGGAGGATATAAATATTTTGGACAGCCCATGTGCTCACTGTCTTCCCTCAGGCATTAGGAGATGCTGCAGAATAGAGCTCTGCTGTTAAGCCCAATAGCCTATGGGGGGGCCTAACGTGTGCTGGCAGTGATCCTGAAGCTGTCCTGCCTGGTGATAGAGGAAGCTTTGCCAAGGAGAAGACCCAGGGGAGGACCCTTGCTGGAGAGAGCTAGAAAGAAGGCTGGTTTCTCAGAAGGGCCTAGAGACTCGCTTTGAGGAAGCACTGAACCTAGCAAATAGTGGGAAAAGTCCATGAACCAGCTAGGATGCTATTTACAGTGTCACTGGGTCAGCTTAAAGGTTCCGGCACTGTGAAGCTAGACATGGATCTGAAGAGTTTGTAAGTGATCTGCTTATAGTATCTGGGACCCTTAACCCTCACCTCCTTGACCATTTTTCAGTAAACCTTTAAAAAGACAACTGACTAGCATCCAATGTTCATTCTCAGTCAATAATTTTAGCCATGGAGCCATGGCCCTAGGGTGAAATGCTGGCTCGCCCCCTGCCTCTGGAGGTGCCACCATGCCTCTGGTGTCAGGGGGAAGCTGCAGGTAGTAAACTAATGGTGAAAAAAAATAATTCTGGGTTTAATCTACATAGCTGGGTGCATGGCAGGGGTATGTCAATTGCATAAATACATTGTGCCGGAAGGTGTCCCTCTTACTCCACTCATAAAGTTGGAAGTATGGCACCATAAGGTCTTAGATCATGGGTGCTCAAGTGTCCCTCCAACTGTTATGGAACTACATGTCCCATCATGCCTCTACCTTTCGGAGTCATGCTTGTAATCGTCAGCATTGCAATGCCTCATAGTTCTTAACAGCTGGAGGACCACAGATTGAGCACCCATGTCTTAGATGGTACCTTTACCTTCACATGTCTCCTCTTCACAATGCCTCCAGAACCCACAAGTTCCTGTGGTTACATGGCACGAAGAACAAATCTAGCACTAAAATTAAACTAATAAAACAGCAACCAATATGATGATTAGGGAGATTGTAATAATTTATATTAGCAATGTTTTGAGCAGTTATCCACAAAAAATATAAAATCGATTTTGACTTCTGGATAGAGAATTTGTGTGCTTGATAGAGCCTATTGTATTTTTCTCCCCATTCATTATTTAGGTGATTTCTTAACCTCTGTAGCTCAGAGTAATTCCGGAGAATCTTCCTTCGGCTCTCTCCTGTGCTCCCTTAATCTTATAACACAAGTTGTATTGTCATAATACATCAGAGTGATATAAAGCTATGACAAAGCCAAAGAGAAGAAATAGGGAGGTTTTGTATTTGGGTGACAGAGTCACTAAATAATATTTGAACCTGTGATGAATCTAATATTTTAGGGAACACATCTTTCATTAAATAGAGGTGGTTTGTTGAAATATTCAACATGATAGCATGGAATATTATCTTTTTTTTCTATCTCTTGGCTGCATAAGTGAGGCACGTTATCAAGGAGTAGAGGAAGCTAATGAATAATAGACCAAAATACTACTATATGCCTGAAGCAATGATACATGCCACTGCCAAACTCACACCGTACTACTTATCTGAGACTGTGATCCTCATGTATAAAGTCTAGAGAAAACTAAAGCGGGGGTGTTGTGTAAAGCAGGACTCTAGCCAAAAATAACAAGATAAAAATGAATGCCTCATTAAAAATTAAAATAAAACCAGCTTTTGCTGAACTATTCACTTTCAATCTAGAGAATTCCTCTGAACTACTTTTTTTCTGCCACTAGTTATCCTCAGTCTACTAGCCAGCTTGACTTAACTGACTCTCTCTGAGCCCAAGTGGTCCTGGCCCACCCAAGCCTGTTTGGCTCCATTCACATCAAAGCGTTTTTTTCATGCTTTTTAGTTTTTGCAGAAATACGGTACATTTTTTAACATAAGTTCCTATGGAACACGATCACATCAATGCACTTTTGTGCCTCTGCATTTTTGGAAAGGACTTTTTTTAAAGCAAAACTGTGATTTTTTTGCTTTTTTTGATTCAATAGACTTCAATGGAGAAGCTTCAGAACAGCATGTAGTGCGTTTTTACCACGATTTGCATTTTGCATTTTTAAATCTGCCCAACAACAAATTCTCCCCCCCAAAAAAAAAGCATTAAAAAAATGCAAAATCATAGTGAAATTGTGGTAAAAAAAACACTGAAAGCACAACAAAAAGCACTACAGAAATGCTCAAAGGCAAAATGCATAGGTGTTAGTGGAGCCTTACTGAACTGTGAAAGAAGAAGCAGCACAGTGAAGAGCTCATCTCTCTGTCACTCTGCTTTCTGTTCCTATCAGCATGCAGCTTGTAGATAGTACAACTCCAGCTCTTCTATACAGGCACTGCAAAAGGTTCATATCTGGTCAAATTCAGGCCCTTTAACTGCTTGCAATTAGATAATAAATGTAACTATGTATTAACAATTACAGAGCTGCATTTGTGTCTTTTATTTGTGGCTGGAATTTAGCTTTAAAGGAACTCCTAAGTTTCCAAAAAGAAACTTACGTGAATTATCAATATGCTGGCATGTATTACTTTGCCAGTTGTTGCCTCGTGTATTGCCCAATTCTGCTAATAAAACCAAGAGGTATGGAACAATTGGGTTTAAAGATACAGTCTACAAGTACCTAGTTCATGGGTGACACTAAACTTGAGAACCTGTAGCAGGTTTCTTAGGTCTTCTGTTTGGTGCCGTGGGTCTAGTGACACTTAGTCAGGTTGTACACTGTGCTGGACGGCCTGACAGTACCTACATAGTTCAAGCTCCAAAGTTACTTGTCAGAGCCAGAGGCAGAAGAGCAGTGCAGTCTGTTTTCTCACAGCAAGTTCACCACTGATCAGCAATGTATGGAGGACTATGATGACCACCAATGTCAGGACATTATTATTGACCATCAATGAAAAGGGGATTTACAGCAACCACTACTGCAAGGGGGCACTTAACAAATGACCATTGTAGAGATCAACTTTTCCACTGACCACAAATGTAAGGGGGCTCTTTAGGGGTGGAGATCAGACTGACTTAATCAGTGGTAGGTCAATGGGTAAGTAATGGCGGGACAGGTTGGAAGAGTTCTCTTCTGATGATTTCTGCCCAATTTAAAAGGAAAGTGGGGGTGAGCCCTTTATTTGGGGCCTTGGGCTGCTACCACTGGGTATGGTCTTAAGGTGGTTTCTGCGTGTATTAATGAAGGTAGGTTTATGAAAGGAAAGTAGGAAGGTGAATTTGTAGTCGTTTATTGAAAGAAGCAATACGTTAACAAAGACTTCCCCTTCACCAGGGCTTTCAGAGAAAAATAAGGATGTGCAAAAACATATACGTAGAAAAGTATGAAACTGCTGCTGTAAGCTGATGGTGAATGGGGAAGGATCCCAAACAGGTATGTCTATAACACCAAGCTAGGAATGATATGTGTCCGCTGTGTTGGTAGAGGCAGCATGCCAACACAGAGGACACATATCATGAAGGATGAAAGGAAAGTATTTGGATGGAAGTAATTATGTGCGTCTTTGGTGGAATTCTGGTATGGGTCACCATCGTCGGGTTCCGGGGTTTATTTCCCGAGTGGGGGTGAAAGGAAAATTTAACCCGTCTTTAGTAGTCTTCTCTTGAGAAGGTTGGACAGGGCGGTAATGAATGGGTAACTGGATGGTGACTAATTCAGTCAG
>BLSH010551529.1:149386-180881 GCA_018402905.1 Glandirana rugosa | reverse complement strand
CTCACAAGACACACCTAGAGACCAAACTAAAGGAGTACTTCCAGATCAACGGCTGTGATCAGGTGTCCCCTCTGACTGTATGGTGCGCCCATAAAGCGGTCATGAGGGGACACTTTATCCAGATTGCTGCCAGGGAGAAAAGGAACAAGCAAAACCAAATCACTCAATTACACCAGACTATAGCTGACCTGGAAAGTAAACACAAAAAGAATGCAGTAGGAAATGAAGCTATACTAACAGAACTGACAGCCTGCAGAGAGAAAATCAGAGCCATCCTTAAGACAGAATACGACACCTATTTCAAGCGCCTAAAAGTCAACTGGTATGCCCAGGAGAACAGAGCAGGTAAACTTTTGGCGGCCCAGCTAAAACAAAAACAACAAAAACTCACCCTGAATAAAATCACTCACCATAGATCAGGGGAAGTATTTAGGAACCCTAAAGACATCGCCAACGCCTTTAAAGACAACTACCAAACACTGTATAACCTCCAGGGGGATGACTCAACCCACCAGCCAACTGACGCTGAAATCGATTCCTTTCTAAGCGAAACAAATGTACCCTGCTTGAGCGACGATGCGCGACACCTACACAACGCTCCTATAGCAGATAAAGAAATACTAGACGCAATACATGCCCTTCCCCCGCACAAATACCCGGGAATCTATGGATTCTCAGCGGAATACTACAAGGCTTTCGCCGCCCAATTAACCCCACACCTTAGAAATTCATTCAACACTGCTATATCATTAGGCAAATTCCCCCAAGAAATGCTGCAAGCAGTAATAATAACTATTCGCAAACAAGGGAAGGACCCCACCTCACCCCAGAACTTTAGACCCATTTCACTTTTGAACACAGATCTTAAGATCTTTGCAAAAATACTTGCCAACAGGTTGCTGCACGTTACCCCCTCCATAATAGGACTAGACCAAGTGGGCTTTGTCAAAGGAAGACAAGCAGGCGATGGCACACGACGCATGATCAACCTTCTACACAGGGCAGAAAAACAGCGACAACCTTGCGTCTTCCTGGCCCTTGATGCAGAGAAGGCCTTCGATAGGGTCCATTGGGGATACCTGTCGAAGGCCCTCTCGAAATTTGGCATTACAGGCTCTCTCCATAGAGCTATAATGGCACCTGTACGCCAATCCATCGGCCCAGGTCTACACCTCTGGATTAATGTCGGACCCCTTTTCCCTCACTAACGGCACCCGCCAGGGGTGCCCATTGTCACCTATAGTTTTTTCTCGCAATAGAGCCCCTGGTGGCACACATTCGTGCATCGACTGAAATACAAGGAATCAAAGTAGGCCCTACACACCATAAACTAGGACTGTTTGCGGACGATATCATCTTAACTCTCACGAACCCTAAGAGCTCTCTGCAGGCCATTAAAGAATTTCTGATTACATTTGGTCAAGTGTCTTATTACAAAGTTAACACATCAAAATGCTTCGCCCTCCCGGTCAACATCACTCAACCCCAGAAGGCCCAGCTATTAGAAATATTTCCGTGTAATTGGGACAGCCCTTCCATCACCTATCTGGGAATTCAACTAACAACGCCATCAACTAAATCTTATACACATATTTTTCCCCCACTACTTATTAACCTCCAAAAAGAACTCAACACTCTGAGCAAAGTCCAACTCTCCTGGCTAGGAAGAGCTGCCGCCTTTCAAATGCAAATTTTCCCTAAAGTGCTCTACTATTTTAGAATCCTCCCTATACCCTTACCCCAGAAATTTTTCTCTGTCCTAGACGGATTCATTCGTAAATTCATATGGGGTAAGACAAAACCTAGAATTGCTCTCTCCACCCTGCACCTCCACAGATCTCAGGGTGGTCTAGGGCTGCCAAACATCAAAGCCTATTACCATGCTTCAATCATGGAGCAAACCAAGTACTGGTTCTCATCTCAAGAGGATAACCTATGGTCAAGCATAGAGCGAGACACAGTACCAAACCATGACCCTCCCGCCCTATTAATGGCGGCAGCCACATCCCATAAAGTGCAGGTTCCCGATGCACCTACAATTCAGGTCACAGTCAAAGCATGGACAATCCTATCAAATCTGCACTTCCAAGATGAGCAACAATCCACAATCAAGCTACCACTGGCTGCCTACGATTATCTGATCACTGACTTCTCCACACAACAATGGAAAAAAAAGGGCTATCATTTTAATCTCAGCGATATTCATACACCCACAGCAATAGACAAACTAAAACTTAACCAAATTAAGCACTTTCATGCGTCCAACCCCCACACCAACATCCGACTACCAACGAAAATCTGGGATTTTCTTCTTGGTAAAATTCAACCCCTTCCTAAAGGAATCTCTTTACTATATAGGTACTATAACCATGTTCCACTGACGAGTAAGATGAAAAGTATTGTCAAATGGGAACAGGAAATTAACATGGTATTCACCCAAACACAATGGCAATCAGCAATCAAACCCAACAACAAACTCTCAGCCTGTGTCGACCATTGGGATAATGCCCTAAAACTACTGCACAACTACTATTTAACACCCCACAAACTGCACCTATTCAACCCTAAGACTTCTCCTCTCTGTTGGAGACAATGCCAAAATAGGGGAACCACACTCCACACCTTCTGGGGCTGTCCTGCTTTACACTCCTTTTGGAGAACAGTTGCTGAACTAATTTCTGAAATCAATAACCAAACAATAACCTTAGCCCCCGAATTAGCGCTCCTCTCCGTTGGGATTGATACATTCCCAATGCAGACGAGAACCATCACATTACATATCCTCTTTGCGGCACGAACAGCAATAGCTAACAAGTGGAGGGATCCTAACCCGCCCACTATCACTGAAGTAATTACTAGGGTGAACTCCCAAGCTCTGATGGAAAAAATGATTGCTTATAAAGCCAACAAGGCCCAAGCTTTCCATCATAAATGGAAGGCATGGACCACTTCAAAATGGTCCACTCTCCCCAGAGATAACACCCAACCCTGATTCCCTACGGATTATTAGGTCATCTAAATGCCACGCTTAATTGACACCAACATATATGCACTAATGAAACTATGCCAATCAACCACCATCTAACACCCACCACTGACCCTGTCAGGTCACAGACTATAATAAGCTTACTGAAACGAACAAACTGAGAGCAAAGTCTTACGAGTACTATCTCTGTTATATTGTGGTTTTGTATTGTTAATTTTACCTTTCCCTACCTTCTGTTTATCATACCTGTGCCTATAGTCCTGCACAAATTGAACTTTGTCAAATGACGGCACAGCACTAGCGAAGGGAGCCTCCCACCCAAAAACTCATCCCGTACTGTGGGCCCTAAACCTGATCCGCAATTTCCGCCCACAGGATAGCTCCCAATTTGGGGGGGGGCAGACTCTTCCCGGTGAGAGGGGGATAGTTAGTCACAACCTGATATGGACTGCACTGCATACAACCTAACTAAGAGTTGGGGAAAGGGACGCTCCCTCCGCTAGCTCACGTTTCGCTATGTACTCCTTCGGAATCCACTTCTTGCATTGCAACGCATTATAATGTGAAAATACTGTTAGCTTGTATAACATTGTATCCTCCCGGATAAGGAGTTCATGTTGTTAAGAACTTCATTTTTTTTTTTTGTCAATAAAAATCTATTGTTAAAAAAAAAAAAAAAAGGAGATTTTATGTGATAGACCAACATGAAGTGGCACATAATTGTGAAGTGGGAGGAAAATGATAAATGGTTTTCAACATTTTTTACAAATAAATATGTGAAAAGTATGGTGTGCATTTGTATTCAGCACCCCTGAGTCAATACTTTGTAGAACCACCTTTCACTGCAATTACAGGACATTTTTGCCCATTCTTCTTTGCAAAATAGCTCAAGCTCTGTCAGATTGGATGGAGAATGTCAGTGAACAGCAATTTTCAAGTCTTTCCACAGATTCTCAATTGGATTTAGGTCTGGACTTTGACTGGGCCATTCTAACACATGAATATGCTTTGATCGAAGCCATTTCATTGTAGCTCTGGCTGTATGTTTAGGGTCATTGTCCTGCTGGAAGGTGAACCTCCGCCCCAGCCTCAAGGCTTTTGCAGACTCTAATAGGTTCTTTTAAGGTTGCCCTGTATTTGGCTCCATCCATCTTCCCATCAACTCTGATCAGCTTCCCTGTCCCTGCTGAAGAACAATATCCCCACAACATGATGCCGCCACCACTATGTTTCACGGTGGGGATGGTGTGTTCAGGGTGATGTGCAGTGTTTGCTTTCTGCCACACATACTTGTTGATTTACTAAAGCTGGGGAGTGCAAAATCTGGTGCAGCTGTGCATGGTAGCCAATCAGCTTCTAACCTCAGCCTGTTCAATTAAGCTTTAACAACAAAACCTGAAAGCCCCACATACACCCCACCAATCAACCTGTCCTTTTCCAATAAGATACCCGCATTTCACAGCCTGTCTTTCCTGGCACATCACTGTACCACCAATCACAGCCAGCTTTTTCTGACCTGTCCCTTCACCAATCACAGAATGCCTTTCTGACACGCTCCCTTCTAATCACAGCCTGCCTACCCAACACACCCCCTTCAATAGCAGTGAGTAGAAACATGGATACAAAGTTGGCACACTGGATTGCCGAGTACACAGACATGGAAACTACTTCCTGGCTGTGTGTGAGGTCACAAAGAGTCCACTCCCTGACAAAAAAGACCCATCCCCTGCTATATGTAAAAACTACTGCCAAATAAAACAGCCAAAAACTGTTGTTTTTTATTACATTACTGGGGTATTAACAATGATTTTTCTCTAAAGTGCTTGACCACCACTCTACCATTAGCTGTACCTAAGTAACCACACATGACACCAACTTGGTGTTTAATGGTCATAGCAGCTCTTTATTAGAAAAGTGTATAAATAACACATTAACATTAATACAGTATTATTATTATTATTATACAGGGTTTTATATAGAGCCAACAGTTTGTGCAGCACTTTACAACATTAGGGCAAACAGTACAATTACAATACAATTCAATACAGGTGGAATCAGAGGGCCCTGCTAGCTAGACAATCTAGGAGGGAAGGTCAAGTGATGTGAAAGGGTAATAACCGTGACGGTTGTGCCATTGCTCTTGACAGAGAAGTCAGGGAAAGAGGCAAGTGGAGGAGGAAATATTATGAGCTTGGTTTTGGACAAGATGAGTTTGAGGACGTGGTGTGACATCTAGACAGATATGTCAGTATAAATGGGGCCCCAAGGTCCTTGAACGCATCTACATAACCGAGCACCTGGGTCCAAACAAAAGGTAGGCCTCTAGCTGCAAAAAAAATATTGACAACAACAATTATCACAGATACAACCATACAAAATAATGGCAGCCATACCTCTGATGGGTCCCTACCAATGTACATTTGTGACTATATAAACCTTAATGGACCTTGTACCCCACCAGCTGCTATGACATATCTACACAAAGCTGGAACCAACAAGAAAACTATCCTAAAATAAAGAAGAGAGGGAGAGTGGGAAGTCTTCCCAATGCCAGCTCCCTTTCAACTAAAGACCCCCTGAGACTCTCCTGCTAACCAATCCCTGAAGCCCCACCTGCTCATGCCTGACCCACCAATCTAGTAAGTTCCCATAATTGCTATTTACGTTTAAAACTTTAAAAAAGATCTCAAATCCCAAACCCCTTTAACCATGCCACCCCTACATCTATGTTTACTTTTTCCTACTCCAGGCCTAACTTGTATAGCGAGGGCCCCAGCCTCCAAAGGCCTGATGGTGACCTCCAGAGTCAGGGGCAGCTGACATTCCTCCTTAGGGTACAGGTTACTAAGCATGGTGGGTGTCATGCAAGTTTACCATATGGGTGCCAGTCACTTTTTGAATGCAACAAAATATATTTTATTGCCTCTTAACAAGAACTGTAAAAAAATAGTAATAGGCAGACAGCTATACGGGTAGATAGCCTTTAAGCTGGAGGCAGCACACTGTATGTTGTAGAACTGCTGTCTTCTATAGCAACTGAACTCTCAATAGTCAATATACAGTATCTCACAAAAGTGAGTACACCCCTCACATTTTTGTAAATATTTTATTATATCTTTTCATGTGACAACACTAAAGAAATGACACTTTGCTACAATGTAAAGTAATGAGTGCACAGCTTGTATAAGTGTAAATTTGCTGTCCCCTCAACATAACTCCACACACAGCCATTAATGTCTAAACCGCTGGCAACAAAAGTGAGTACATCCCTATGTGAAAATGTCCAAATTGGACCAAAAGTGTCAATATTTTGTGTGGCTACCATTATTTTCCAGCACTGCCTTAACCCTCTTGGGCATGGAGTTCCCCAGAGCTTCACAGGTTGCTACTGGAGTCCTCTTCCACTCCTCCGTGACAACATCACGGAGCTGGTGGATGTTAGAGACCTTGCACTGCTCCACCTTCCATTTGAGGATGCCCTACAGATGCTCAATAGGGTTTAGGTTTGGAGAGATGCTTGCCCAGTCCTGTACCTTTACCCTCAGCTTCTTTAGCAAAGCAGTGGTCATCTTGGAGGTGTGTTTGGGGTCATTATCATGTTGGAATACTGCCCTGCAGGCCCAGTCTCCGAAGGGCAGGGATCATGTTCTGCTTCAGTATGTCACAGGTACATGTTGGCATTCGTGGTTCCCTCAATTAACTGTAGTTCTCCATTGCTGGCAGCACTCATGCAGCCCCAGACCATGACACTCCCACCACCATGCTTGACTGTAGACATGACACACTTGTCTTTGTACTCCTCACCTGGTTGACGCCACACATGCTTGACACTGTCTGAACAAAATACTTTTATCTTTTTTCATCAGACCACAGGACTTCGTTCCAGTAATCCATGTCCTTAATCTGCTTGTCTTCAGCAAACTGTTTTCAGGCTTTCTTGTGCATCATCTTTAGAAAAGGCTTCCTTCTGGGACGACAGACATGCAGACCAATTTGATGCAGTGTGCGGCGTATGGTCTAAGCACTGACAGGCTGATCCCGCACTCCTTCAACCTCTGCAGCAATGCTGGCAGCACTCATATGTCTATTTCCCAAAGACAACCTCTGGATATGACGCTGAGCATGTGCGCTCAACTTCTTTGGTCGACCATGGCAAGGTTTGTTCTGAGTGGAACCTGTCCTGTTAAACTGCTGTATGGTCTTGGCCACCGTGCTGCAGCTCAGTTTCAGGGTCTTGGCAATCTTCTTATAGCCTAGGCCATCTTTATGTAGAGCAACAATTCTTTTTTTTTTTCAGATCCTCAGAGAGTTCTTTGCCATGAGGTGCCATGTTGAACTTCCAGTGACCAGTATGAGAGAGTGAGAGCTATAACACCAAATTTAACACACCTGCATTCACTCCTGAGAACTTGTAACACTAACAAGTCACATAACACCACAGAGGAAAAATGGCTAATTGGGCCCAATTTGGACATTTTCACTTAGGGGTGTACTCACTTTTGTTGCCAGCGGTTTAGACATTAATAGCTGTGTGTTGAGTTATTTTGAGGGGACTGCAAATTTACATGGTTATACAAGCTGTACAGTCACTACTTTACATTGTAGCAAAATGTCATTTCTTCAGTGTTGTCACATGAAAAGATATAATAAAATATTTACAAAAATGTGAGGGGTGTACTCACTTTTGTGAGATACTGTAGATCTGCACACGTAAGTCACAGTATCCTATTGTATATCTTCTCTCACGTCTCACAGTATCCTATTGTAGATCTTCACACTAAGCTCCCAGTCTCTCACTAGACTTCCAAGATTCCAGCTGCCACTGGATCCCCTGAGCTCTTCTACAGCTAACCCGCTGTATTCTCCTCAAGCTTCACCCACGCTACCTGCTGGGTCCTTGACTTGACTCTGCTGAAGCTTTCCCACTTCTTCACCGTGCCCGGTTAGTGAAAAAGGCTGCTCTGGTACTTCTTCAGACTTCCATGAACTGGCCTCTGATAACAGGAGTGGTTGTCCCTTGGTGGCAACTGTGTCCCATTTATCTCTGACCTTGTTCTTTACTTGCCTCTGGTAACAGGAGTGGTTTTCCCCGGTGGCAACTGCTTCTCCTTCACCTCTGGCAACATTCAGTTCCCCTTCCGGATGAACCTCTGCAACAATCAGGCTCCCCTCGGTCTGAGCCTCTACACACGTGGCTAGGCCTCAGGCTTCAGGCCTAACCTTCAGCTGCTGCTACATATACAGCCCCCAAGTCGCAGCCTGGGGTAGAAAGATCTCTGATCACCTGACTCCTTCCCCTTAAATAGACTATACTAGCATGCTGATTGGCTGAGAAAATATGTCAATTCATAACCTGAACTCACTGTGATCTTGTCTTTCTAATGCCAAAGGCAGCAGTGCCACCTATTGACAGAAGAGAGAGATGCACCAGATTCAGACTTAGGGCAAACTTCAGTGGATCACCCTAACAATTAGTCAGGCTAGTTACCACCTAGCAAACTAAATTTGTGAGCAGCCCTGTGTCAGGACCTGGGATTGAACCTGGGACTTCTTCTGTGTCTGGCATTGATCCTTCTCGCTGAGCTATCTGAGATGCTGGACAGCTCCCTGCCTGATCCGTTGGATATTCTGCCTGGTCCATTAGACAACCCTGTCTTATGTCTTGATTGCTGGTGAACCTTGAACTTCTTGCTCCTTCCATGAACTTCCTTTATAAGCCTTGTCTCTGCACTTCCTCTTTGCCAGGTTATTGTGCTTTCTTAGCCAGTGCCTTGCTTGCCTTCCCTGCTGCTGTCGGGATTGCTACCATTCGTTATCGACCCTTGGCTTGTTCCACGACTTCTCTTCTGTTTGATCCCAACCTGCGACTACTCGTTACCAACCTTTTGTCTTGCCTATTGACCACGCTCCTGTCAGATCCTTATCGGCTCATCCGCTACTGGACCCCGGTTTGCTAACACCCTGGTGGGGCAACCCTGAGGACCACGACCTGGTACCAACACGCAGCCAAATCCATCTCCACCATCGGGAGCTCTGGTGAACACCGGTTGGTACTTAGATTCCGCACCTCAGGTGAGCCTGTGTCATCTGCCAGGGTGACTAACTGTGTATCTATCCTGCTGGTCAGTCCGGAAACTGCTATAGCAAGGGGTCTTCAAGCCTGACGCCTGATTGTGACACCCTGTTTCAGACCAGAATGCTACACTTGATTAGGTAATTAAAGATGATTTGTCTCCACTCCAACATTAGCGGTACCCAAGCAACCACACATGACACCAGCTTGGAGTTAAAATGATCATAGTAGACCTTTATTAACAAATTGTATAAGTACCATATTAAATAACATTAATATAGTATGAATGGAGCCCCAAGGTCCTTGTTCTTGTAGGCACCTACATAACACAGTACCTGAGTCCAACCAAAAGGTAGGCCTCTAGCAGCAAAAACTACAGACTCAGAGACAACAAAAATAATCATAGATACAATTATACAAAACAATGGGAGCCTACCTCAGAGAGGACCCTACTAATGTACATTTGTGCTCATGATACCCTTCAAGGACTTTGTACCCCACCACCACAGTACAAACATGACTCCTTATGCTTGTGTACTCGACATTGCATCCTATATAAAAACATACCAGAATATTATCTTCCTCTTCTGAGACTATACTGCCCATCCCACTTACCAAACCAAGCTATTCCTCTCACACACAAGAATATACCAACCACATGGCCTTGTTCACCAACAACGAATAAGATCCGCTGTCATTCTAAGGCAACTTGCCTCAGCCATTCTGGACAAGGAACTCCAAATCACGCCAACATGCAAAACATGTCCCACTGAAACCAAGAGAGAATTGGCCAAAGAGTTAGTGCAAACAGAAACATGAACAGAATATATAAAAGCATTCAGATGCAAACAGGATAAGACCAGCCGACGATGCAAGCATATCACCTGTGGTGACAGTGCCAAAAAGTTTTTAAACAATGAAAAGGAAATTAAACACCCCACAGGTAAACATCGATCGACAAAGTGGAAACCTTGCCAGTGGCACCCTAACTAATAAAAACTTTGAGAATGCTGAGGCAACAAACAAAAAGAGGATTTGCTAAAAGCACCGATCTGTAATGATGAACCCAATGCACTACTGCATCAAAGGAAGTGCACAAAACTGAACATAACTCAAGGTCAATGGCTTCATTAACCAACCTGCCTTTCGGGTACTTTGGGGTATGACAGATGATGAATCAAGTGTAATTTGTTAGATTATTTTTAAGGCACAACCCCCAAAGGTGAACCTACCAAACCATCCAATGGAGCAATCCGGAATGGGCCAGCCATGTGCCCCAGCACAGTTTTCTTAAACAGCTCAGCCAACACCATCTCTGGGTATAACATTGCAGACCACAAATTGTCTGATTGGGGATATTATGAGGGTGATAAGAAATGAAAAATCTCTCTGAAAAATCTTTTTCAAGCAATTTCCCCACCCTTTGGTAAGGGTATTAACTTAGAAAACGTAGCATAACTCATGACAGGGGCCGATGTTGGCGCCATAAATTTAAATGACGATCTGAGAGGTGAGCTGTTACTCTGTCTCCTTTCTCTCTCCATCGACTCTTCAGAGTTCTGCTGCACCTGTCCTGCTATCCTTCCATCCACAGCAACCTTTTTTAGCTACTCTGTTTCAACATCAGTTCCCATGTGTTCTGCACCCTTACCTGCACCCACACTTCCACAGTCCTACTCCCTCCCCATGGCAGCGTCAAAACCTGGAATAAGAAATAATAATAATAAATATGATACAATGATAAGACTAAAAGTTGTTATGCTTTTTATATTCAAAAGAAGAGGAAAGCCATGGGAGCCAGATTCACCCCGTTACCACAACCTGTTCATGTGTTATTGGAAGCAATATCACATCAGGGCCAATAACTCTTTTGGGATGAACCTGGTTCTATATGCAATACTAACAATTGTGTATCAGATATTTGCTTTGGTAAACTAAGGCTAATCAGTTAATTGGCTAGTGGTTAGTAAGGGCTGACTGAAGTAAAGGGAGGGCGTATGAAAATCAGTATTAGCTCTGAGGAAGAGAGTATATCCCAGGAAATATGTCTACACTAGATGCACACTGTGGCTCAAACAGGTGTAGCATGCAAGAAGAGTGTCTAGATGTGCTGCAGTTCATGTTTAAGCAGCAGGAGCACATTTATTTAGGAGAATTGGGATTTAACTGTTGACTACTGATACTGAAAGTAGAACGCATTCAAAACTTGTGAGTATTTTTTTTTTTTTTGTGAAATGTAAGTCTTGTGTGATGTTCAACATGCTGGTGTGCTCTGGATTTTCTTTTACTGTCTTATGTTGATTGGCCCAATCAAGAGGAAGAAAGGCAAGGCAAAGTTAAAAGGAGGACCTTTGGGCATATATTAGCATGACTGGATGACAGACTTAATATATAAGTAGTATTCTATTGTATTGAAGTGCTGCTGTGAGTTGTGTATTGTTGAAGCACAATTAACATTTCTAGATATTCCAAATATATGGAGCTAACACTAAAAGGAATTTCAAGGAGTCACTAGATGTTCCCCAACACAAAACTTCACTTTTTGAGTTCAGGTCTAATATGAGTTCAGGTCAACTTAACATGTGAAAGAAAGCCTGGAGCTAGATATGAAATATTAATATGAAATCTTTTAGATTTGCCAGAAAAGCAATAAAAACATATTTTTTTACGTGTTATTAGTTCTGAACATAATAAAGTACACAGCAGTAAAGCTAAACTCCAGGAACGTATTTAAAAACATTAATAAATGCAGGTATGTAATTATTAAAAAAAACATTAAATGTATAATAAATGCAACTATGTATCGTGAATTTTACTGGACTTCAACCTTTTGGAATTATCTGTAAAGCAGACTGGAAGAGGGAGAAGCAGCACTAGAAAATCTGGTTTGCTGATCCCATTATATGTATTTCAAATATATATTTAGCTGCTTGCCTGGAGAAGAAGAGTTGAGCCCTGGACCCAAGTCACCTATGAGTTCGATCCAAATCCAGGTCGTATGCAGTTCAGGAAAATAGAGAACTATGCAGTTGTTAACTTCTAAGGCAACCAATTTTCAATAATGCACCTCCTGGCCTCTGAACTGGCAGGCAGCTTGGAAGAGCTTTAGGGGAGTTCCAGCCCAGTGTTTAACAAATTCAGGGTGCCCAGCAGCCCTTTTCAGCATGTGTTGAAGCAGACATGGAGCAGACATGGAGTGTGTGTTGAAGGAGAAAAGGCGTCGATAGGGAGAGATCACAGAGTGTTTGCAGGAAGAGATAATTGTTGTTATGCTGCAATAGAAGGTTGCAGAATAGTGCTGTTTACATTCAGTAATTTACAATGTCATAGTGTAGGAGGAAACATTGAATGTGTGTTGGAAAGACCTGGAAAAGATAGGGAAATAACACAGAGTGTTTGCAGGGAGAGATAGTTGCTGCAATACAGAGCTACAGAAAAAGCAACAATTGTCAAACCAAAGCCATTTGTGGGAGGACAGCCAAGCTTTTCCCATTAAGACTTCTGGACTGACCCTTGGGATACCAGCTGCAATCATTTCCATCAACTCTTTACAGCAAGTTGGAGGGAGTAGGGTGAGACTACAAGAGGCGGAGGAACAAAAGGGTTCTTTAGTAGGATAAAAATAAATGCTGCTATGCACCCTTCCGGAGGAAGAAGGTTAAAAAGACACATTAGTAGGCCCCAATTAACTGCTATGCACTCTTGAGGAAGATGAGTATAATGAAAATAGCAAATTATCAAGCCCAAAGAAGATTGGAGGAAAGGCCTATGGCCATAGGATTATGGTTGTAGAAAATCCCAACACTTTTTCATACTGTCTGCCCTTTCCCCTGCTCTATAGAAGTGGAGGCATCCTTTACATTCCCTACAATCCTCCTTCTTAATGCCAGAACTACATCCTTCCTCCTCACCACAAGCACCCTAACCTTCCTCCTCCTATGGCAGGAATAACAGAGGAGGAAGGAGAGAAAAACAAGGGAACGCATTAGCAACCCCGCTTAAAATTACTGCAATGTACTCTTGAGAAGGAGGAGAAAAGGGCATCTTAGAAATCATTAAAATAAAATGTCTGCTATGTATCCTTGTGGAGGAGGGGGAGCAAAGGGGCACATTAACAGCACTTGAAAATAAATTGGCTGTTGTGGGCCCTATATGAAGTGGAGGAAAATGGTGCATTAGCAGCACGCTAAAAGAAAGTGGCTGCTATTCACTCTTCAGGAGGAGGAAATGGTGTATTAGCAGCACTCCACAAGAAAGTGGCTGCAAAGCATCCTTTAGGAGAAGAAGGAAATGGTGCATTACAAAGAAGTGGCAAGAAAGTGGCTTATATGCATCCTTGAGGAACAAAAAGGGTATGCCTTTTGCTACCGGTTAGTCATATTGAGGTGCCACTCCTACCAAGCTCTGTGTTTCATCCTGCATTTGTTATACCAAATGGCTGTTACTTTACCACAGCCTATACACTACAGGCAGAGGCTGCAGACCATGACTCTATAGGCATCAGATACATTCAAAAAGACCCAAGCTGCAGAGGTGCAAGCTTTTTCTATTTGCTGCCCATTCCAATGCTTACATATTTCCCTGAAACTGACTAATTTATTTCAAACACATAATATTACAATGTGTTGGAATATTTTTGGGGAATAATTGGGGATGGGAGGGGTTCAGAGAATGCAGGGTTGTCATTTTCAAGTGTTTTTGCATACTCTATTTTCACTTTTTATTAAAGCATCAAAACAGAATGCCGTGGTTTACTAGGGAAGAAGAAGCTCACAAGCTATAATAGGAACCTGTTTTACCACTGGTGAATTTGTATAAAGAGCTATATATATATTCTTAGTGTAAATTAGGTGATGCGATGGCACACTTGTATGTCAGCACCTCATCCCTTATAAGTCATATATGAAAAAAAGGGGGGAAGGAAAATGGGGAAAGGGAAAGGTAGAAATCTAGGGGTATGGGGATTATAACGATGCCTGTGATTCAATTCACAACTAATAATTCCATAAAAACTCAATGTTTTATTGATACATATTAAAAGAAGGTATGTATAATATAATGATACAATACCAATTCCATGAAATACAATCTGCGTTTAAAATAATTGGCATATAGTACAAAGTCACTGATGGCAACATTGTATGATGGTCCATATCCTACATGTTTCGCCAGTATGCGGCTTTACCAGGGATTTCTAGCGGGCCACAAAAAAGTACTTAATGCTCTTGCAACTTGGCTCACCCACCACGGTCAAATGTGCACCAGACCCCAAACCACCGTGCACGTCACACCAGGGAGGTGGGGCGCTGCATGTCCACAGACAGCTCCCACAGGGCCGGCTATGTGTCACTAGTATGGTTCATATGGTGCATGTAGGTCCAACATAGAGGGCGCTTGTAAAGGCCTCACCACTTAGATGGAATAGTAGTAGCAACTAAGGCAAACCAAACCTGAGAGACCTCCTTTACCAGCGACCCTCGTGCAGCCAAGCTTGCTGGCACTTGTGGCTGAAATCCCAGTTGGTGTACCTGACCGTGGTTTGGTTTCAACAGAACCCCTCATTTTCCACTTAATGATTCGTGTTTGAACACTGCTGATTGCCATTCTCAAATTCCTGGGATATCTTTTTATATCACTTTCATGTTTTATACAGTTCAACTACCTTTTTCCTGCAGATCCTTTGACAATCCTTTTGCTTTCCCCATGGCTCCGAATCCAGAAATATCAGTGCAGCACTGGATGAAAGATGCAAGGGTCTGTCAGGAGCCCAGAAACTCATTGACCTTTTATACACACACACTAATTACAAGTAAACAGATCACAGGTGAGGATGGTTACCTTTAGCAGCCATCCAATCCCATTTGTGTCAACTTGTGTGCATGTTATCAGGCCAAAATCAGAGTATGTAAACTTTTGATCAGGGTCATTTGGGTAGTTTCTGTTGTCATTATGATTTAAAACAGGTGGTATATATAAGCAAGAGTAGATTCCCTTAGGAAAACCCCAAAAAGTGTGCCATAGGCTTTGAGGAGGCCAAATAGCTTGGCTACATTATTGGTCAAGGGCTGATTAAGCCTCAGATCAATAAGATTGAGGCGGTTCAAAAATGGCCCCAACCTATAAATAAAAAACAAGTTTGTGCATTTATAGGGATCACAGGGTACTACAGGCAGTTTATACCCAATTTTGCCACTATTGCAGCCCCACTGACAGATCTGACGAAGGGTAGAGGGTCAGTCATGATTAAGAGGCAGAGAAGGCATTTCAAATGTTGAAGCAAGCCCTTTGTGCACAACCGGTGCTTGTGACCCCAGATTTCACAAAGGAGTTTGTCGTACAGATAGACGCCTCTACTGTGGGACTGGGTGCGGTACTGTCCCAAATCAGACAGTGAGGAGCACCTGGTTGTCAACCTGAGCAGGAAGCTTAACAGACACAAGCAAAACAATGCCATTGTTGAGAAGGAATGTTTAGCTATCAAATGGGCCTTAGAGGCCCTGAAATATTACCTGTTGGGGAGACCATTCAAACTAGTCAATGATCATGCCCCTCTTAAACGGACATGTGATAACAAGGAGAAAACAGTCATGTGACAAGGTGGTTCCTTGCTCTGCAAGCATTCAAGTTCACATTGGAACATAGAACTGGAAAACTCCAGAATAATGCAGATGCCCTTTCCCATGTCCATTGTCTGGTTGGGACAGTTGCTCAGCTGCAGGGGCTTGAGCAGAGGGGGGGATATGTGACATTATGAAAGGCGAGGTGATCGACGTTATGTTTCACCTCACAAGCGTTCATTTTCAGTGAACTAAGGCAAAATCCTGTCCAGGTGTTACCAGCCACCTTAGCAGGGTTGTTTCCAGACCAGATTTTGTGGTCCACTTGTGTCCACCAACAGGTGGTATAAATAAGCAGGAGTAGAGCAAAGGTGTGCTCTGGCCTGGGACTCAGGAAACCATCAAACCTGAGAGAGCTGTTGAACTGAAGTTTTGCTTTGTGAGTGAAACAAAAGGTTTGCATTATCTTTGTTTTGTGGATGACCGAGAAAAGCCCTTCACTGCTAAGTTAGGAAACCTGGAAATGTTTAGTAAGAGCCTGGATGGCAACGATTTATTTTCTGTTTTGTTTGTTTGATTTTTATGCAACCTTTTAAAATAAAACTGGCCAAAAGTCAGCTTTTTAAGAAATACTTGCTGTTTTGGCTACCTTTTTCTCAGAGAAGGTGATCCCCATTGAGCTAACCTCCCACAATATATATATAGTATATGAAGAGGGCTATGAGCAGGATATAATTTTATATTTCAATATGTTTATTTGTTTTTAAGAAATACAAATTACAAAAACGATGTGTATAACACAAGACCGCTCATAATTTGGAGGATAATATACAAAAGTCATTGGGTAGTAATGCAAACAGTTTCTGATATAGTCAGTGACGAGATTACCCCCATAGTACTGTTAAGGGAGCCTCCTGATATTGAATGTGAATGCCAGAGAGGAACATTAAAGACTGCAGGAGATGAGGACTAGGCAAATATGGTAAGAAACTTGAGACATGCTGCAAAAGATAGTGAAGAACTGGATTAATGCTACACTAGGTTAGTAGAGATCACTGCTATAGTCAATGCTGTAATCAGTATCCAAGATCCCCATTGAAGTGAGCACTAACTATGGACTGTTGAGGTCCAAGGGCTTCACAACAAGTACCAAAAGGCTGCATGCAGTGCTTGGACTGCAGGTTGGATACCAGGGCTATACTGTTCTTTCCAGACAGCCCAAGGGTTCATTACAGGACTTATCACCAGGACCCATAAGGCCACATTTTGGTATTTTAGGATACACACAGTATATAAAAATTGCTATGCCTCCCTTTTGAGTTGATTTAAGACATTTTGTAGATTTGGGAATTTCAGAGCCCCAGCTACCAAGGGACTAAAACATTTTGGCATAGCCTACCTGTCCCTCTTTGGCATGGTTTGACTTGTAGTTCTTTGAAAGCTGTTAGCAGTGGTTGGTCATGTTTGCTGTATAAAATTATAACAAGAAGGCAGGCACCATGCTACATTGTACTGTGTCCCACTTGCCAACTAGACAGATGTCTGGGCAACTTGGCAATAAAACAAATCTTCAACCTTACCCGCGTAACAATTTACAGTCTAGAGCATTACATTTGCATTGTTTAGGAAACTGGGAAGCAATCTAGCTAATTAGCTCCTGAAACAAGAAAACAGTCAACGTTTTTCTTCCCCTTATCAAAATAACATATTGCAATTTAAACTTCTTCAGAGAAGCCGAGCTATAAATAAAAGTAGAAGGCACTAAAACAATATCACAAAGAGCAGCTCAAAGGTTTTTAATGTGACTAATTAGACGGGGCTTTATTTGTGAACAAACCTGCTGAACAAAATGACGTTGCGGTATCATCCTCGCAAATGATAAAAGGCTTTCTGCAACTGGCAACACTACAGATCCGTTTAGGTGTGTTTGAAGATATCACAAGCTACTCAATATGTAAATAGCTTTGTTTTTTCCTCTCAGCAAAACACATTAGGTAACTTTTATCAATTGCATTGAAATATTTTTAACTAAGCTCAATATTTAAAAAGAATATGGTAGTATGGACTGTTGATGATATATACATATTTTAGTCCATACCTTCTTTTTCATTCACTTGATTCCTAAATTTATCTTTATTATATAGCTCTATGTTAACTCACAATTTATATTTGAATCCTTTTCATTTTCATATTGCAAATTCAGATTAAGCTTCTTTATTCAATATTTATTTCATGTGTTTTTTCAACATGAAATTCGCAGACATCTGACAATATAACCCTTTGATCCAAAACACTACACTTTTACACACATTCATTATCTGATGAAACTTCCAACTTTTCATTTTTGTAAATAAGTTGGCATCTGGCTTACTTTTTACAAGGTTTTCTACTATAGAAATGACATGCATGGTTTTTAAATTTGGGTAAAGCAGGGGTCTTCAAACTTTTAAAACAAAAGGCCAGTTTACTATCCTTCAAACTTTAGGGGGGCCAGACTGTGACCTTTGGGAGCAGAAAATTAACGTGCAGCTCCAGGCTCCTTCCTTAAAGCGGTAGTAAACCCATCCATTTAACAGTTTAAAAACCGGTTACATTTCCGGCACATGCCGGAAATGTAACACTCCCATTGGTTGTGCTCTAAACCAAACTGTAAACCATCCAATGGCTGGTGTCAAAGCTGATCACATGTGCAGCATCACGGCAGTTGTAGATTAAACAGAGGCCAAGATGGCAGCTTCCTTGGCTGAAAATTATAGGAGGGTTTACTACCACTTTAAGATAGGCCCAGCCCAATGGTGTGAGTGAGTCACTAATACTGCCCAGCCCTGATCAGTGTACACATGATTGATATATAAATTATGTCAGAATATTTAATTTGTTTTTACAAAAAATTTTTGCATTTTCATTTTAATTATTTCCATAAAAAGGCCCACCAAAATCCTCAGCACTAGGTCCATGATGCTCTTAATCCGGCCCTGCTGGTGTCAGTGGGAATAAACAGTTCCCCATCTTCGGTATTAGGGGAAGGAATAGTGCCCCATCATTGGTGTCAGTGGGAGGAATAGTGGCCATCATTGGCGTCAGTGGGAGGAATAGCACCCCATTATTGATGTCAGTGGGAGAAATAGAACTATGGCTGAGAGTGGGGGGAATAATGCCCCAAGGGCCAGATAAATACAAGCAAAGGGTCACATCCGGCTTTCGGACAGCAGTTTTGAGATCAATGGTGTAACGGAAGCGACACTTTTATAGATTGGTGTACTAGTCAAAATACTTACTTTGGTGCACCCTTTCTGTCAAATAGGCTTATTGGTTTATGAATTTGATGCACACCATTTCATTCTTCATACATTTTGGTGCAACATGGTGCAGCGACAGAAAAACACTCAGAGTTCAGTTGCAGAAAACAGAACTGTATTGAAATTGAAGTTTGATATTCCATAAAACAAACCCGGAGGGAAGGTACCCGACCAGGAACACTCACAGAATGTAACAGCAATGAGCAGTAGCAGAAGGTCTCAGGTGTGCAGACAGCCTTGGTCTTGAGCAAACAGTGGCATGGTCCAGTCTGTACCCAAGTGCGGAGACTTCCAGGAAGGATGGTTGTCCCGGCAGTTTCCCTTCTCACCTGGAACCTAAGCACTGTCCCTGACAGATGGGTGACCTGTCCCTACTCTAGCCACACATGAAATGCGCACCAAAACCAGGAAGCCAGGGTCTTAAACAGACTCTACCTGACTCAAGATGGCCACCAAATTCAAATGGGATGCCAGCATCCAGTTGGATGCTGCCTCTCTGTAACCAAGGAAACCATAGAGGAACCAGGTTCCTCTCAACGTCTTCCTCTACTTGCATTGCCACTGCAGATGAGCGCCACCTGTAGTAGACAAAATAGACAGCACCTGGCTACACATACACCAAGGTTAGTTCCCTCATTGTGTCTGCACAATTTGGAATGTTTTATTTTTACTTGTTTATATGCTGAGATTTAGCAGAAAATGTATGTATTTAACGAGAGGTGGAAACAGAAACTTCAAAGACCCGGTGCAAGAAACCTGGTAGTTCCACCATTGTATAGAGGACTACAAATCCCTGCAATACAGTAACAATGCAGAATATCACCAGCTATAGGGGGTGTATATAGAGAGTTATCTGCACTGTGTTGTAAAGAGATCCATGCATTGCGCTGTATACAGTGCGGTCAATGCATTGTGCTGTATACAGAGAAACCCCTGCATTGTGCTGTATACAGAGAGACCCCTGCATTGCGCTGTATACAGAGCGACCCCTGCATTGTGCTGTATACAGCAAGACCCCTGCTTTGTGCTGTATACAGAGAGACCCCTGCTTTGTGCTGTATACAGAGAGACCCCTGTATTGTGCTGTATACAGAGAGACCCCTGCATTGTGCTGTATACAGAGCGACCCCTGCATTGTGCTGTATACAGCGAGACCCCTGCTTTGTGCTGTATACAGAGAGACCCCTGCTTTGTGCTGTATAAAGAGAGACCCCTGCTTTGTGCTGTATACAGAGAGACCCCTGCATTGCGCTGTATACAGAGCGACCCCTGCATTGTGCTGTATACAGCGAGACCCCTGGTTTGTGCTGTATACAAAGAGACCCCTGCTTTGTGCTGTATAAAGAGAGACCCCTGCTTTGTGCTGTATACAGAGAGACCCCTGTATTGTGCTGTATACAGAGAGACCCCTGTATTGTGCTGTATACAGAGAGACCCCTGCATTGTGCTGTATACAGAGCAACTCATGCATTGTGCTGTATACAGAGAGACCCATGTATTGTGCTGTATACAGAGACACCTCTGCATTGTGCTGTATACAGAGAGACCCATACATTGTGCTGCATACAGAGCAAGAGAAAAGAAAAGCAGAGATGAGCGGAGGGTTCCCCCCACTATTGCTTTCTCTGTTGTGCTGTATTGTGCTTGCTCTATAAATGGCTAGATTTGCCTCCTACAAAAAATACAAGAATATGCGACAATACGTGAAACAGTGATAAAAGTGATTGAAATAAAAGCAGATATTCATCCGATTTTACATAAAAAAATAAAATATCTGCTTTTGATTCGAGCACTTTTATCGCTGTTTCACATATTATTGTATTTTTTGTTTTTTTGAATGAGGGATAGTCATTCCTGCATATTTGTTTATTTTTGCTGCATAGCTTCTTGAATTAGTGCACCATTTTTTATTATTACATATACATAAATACACAGGGCATCCCATGATGGGAATCGTTGTGTTTTCAGATTGAGGGGCAACAGATGCATAAATACAGAGATTGCAAAGAATAGCTAGCTAGGAATAAAGCTACAGAGGATGTCAACAGAATGTAAGAGGGGACTGGTAGCCATTGCACACAATGTAGGAGGCAAATCTAGCCATTTATAGAGCAAACCCAATACAGCACAATAGAGAAAGCAGTAGTTGGGGAACCCCCCGCTCATCTCTGTCAGGGATATAAAGCATGCCTAGAAGAGAAAAGTCATGAGACCTCTGTAGAGTGAGGTGAGCCCGGTATAGATGGTGACAAAAGTATCCACCTTTTCCTATTTCCCATGAAAGAGACCTCTCTGTATACAGCACAATGCATGGGCCTCTCTGTATACAGCACAATGCAGGGGCCTCTCTGTATACAGCACAATGCAGGGGCCTCTCTGTATACAGCACAATGCAGGGGCCTCTCTGTATACAGAACAATGCAGGGGCCTCTCTGTATACAGCACAATGCAGAGGCCTCTCTGTATCCAGCACAATGCAGGGGCCTCTGTGTATGCAGCACAATGCAGGGGCCTCTGTGTATGCAGCACAATGCAGGGGCCTCTGTGTATGCAGCACAATGCAGGGGCCTCTGTGTATACAGCACGATGCATTGGCCTCTCTGTATACAGCACAATGCATGGGCCTCTCTGTATACAGCACAATGCATGGGCCTCTCTGTATACAGCACAATGCATGCACCGCTCTGTATACAGCACAATGCATGGGCTGCTCTGTATACAGCACAATGCATGGGCCTCTCTGTATACAGCACAATGCATGGGCCTCTCTGTATACAGCACAATGCAGGGGCCTCTCTGTATACAGCACAATGCATGGGCCGCTCTGTATACAGTACAATTTCTTCTCTGGTGACCTTAAAGTGAATAATTCAACAGCAAGTTTAATATATGGACCACGTATGTATTTATACATGTACCCTGGCAGGTTGGTTGTACCCAACCAATCAATTTGGTACATTCAGCCTGCCCACGCACAGATCAAATCTTTACTGGATCCTTCTGAAACAGCTGAGATTTGAACCATCTATGGCCAGCCTTACTTTCTATAGAGCTTTGTTTGTTCCCCATTCTTATTTTCATGCATTGCTCATGTCTCAAACATTACCTACTGTAAAGGTACCAAAATATGGACCCGGCAACTAAAAAGAGTGGAAAGCTGTGTAAATAATAAAAATAAGGCATTAATGATTTAAAGACACACACGTGTCAAAGCATAGCACGTATGACAAATGATTGATTTAAGTTATCTTCCATCATCTGTGATCTGCTAAAATGGGCAAGTCCCTAAGAACCTAGCTGGTGCTTTTGCTCAGAAAATAGTATGTGTCCATACTCAGTTCTAGCACAAAGAGGCATAAATGTTCCTACTTGTGCCCCCAGGTTCTGCATGGGGAGAGAAAATGCCAAATGTTACCTTTAAGCGGGATAGAAAACCAAACTGTGGACAACTGATTTAGGAATGTTAGACCCTGTTTACATCTGCAAGTTTTATGTATGTTGCACATAGGGTGGGCTGAAAAATTCCTGCTAGATGCATCTTTCCTTCAGTATCTAGTAAAATGTGCACTACATAGGGAACAATGGTAACACATGTAAAATGTATGTAAAGTGAGGCTACATTTCCTAAAATGCACTACTATACCTTCATATTTGTGAATAGAGCCTTACATGTGTGTATATGGTATGATATATCAAGGTGGCGTTTTTTGGCAGGATCATGCAAATAATGCAATGAGGCTGCTTCTTTGGATCAGCTTGGGGTTTTGTTTGAAGGCACTAGATCCAAATTTAGCTTTGTTCCTCATTGTGGAGGTAAGTCTATAGTGTGGATCACGATGACTATGACTAGACTGCTCCCCAATAGAGTTGGTCATCCTCTGGTTTGTTTCGGCCCAGAACTCTCGAACATCGCAAAAGTTCGGACCCAAACCACAAACCCTATTAAAGTCTATGGGACCTGAACTTGAAAAATCAAATGTGCCCATTTTGAAGGCTTATATGCAAGTTATTGGCCATAAAAAGGGTATGGAGGCCTGGGTACTGCACCGGGAGACATGTATCAATGCATACATTTTTTTTTTTCAAAATCCCCTTTTTTAAAGGAGCAGTGATTTTGATCATGCTTAACCGGTTCCCAACCGGATCACGTATATTTGCTGCTGCAGTGTGGCAGCGTAGCGCAAATCACCATTTATAAGCGGCGATTCGCGCAGGCACAGCTAGCGGGTGGGGGCGTGCTGCTGCCGGCATACTCTCATGCCCACCGCATGCTCCCTGAGTGTGGCCGCAGGTCGGGTGGACCCGATCGCCTACTACAGTGGAAGAATGGGGAACCCCCAATGTAAACACGGCGGGTTCCCCGTTCTGTCAGTGGGCATGACAATGATCTACTGATCCCTGTGATCTGGATCAGTTAGATCTGTTATGTCCCTGCCAGCCCAGCACCCACACAGTCAGAACACAGTGAGGGAACACAGTGAACCCCTTGATTGCCCCCTGCAGGTTAACCCCTTCCCTGCCAATGACATTTATACATTTATCAGTGGCTATTTTTAGCTCTGATCACTGTATAAATGTCAATGGTCTCAAAAGAGAGTAAAAAATGTCCGATCTGTCCACCACAATATCGCAGTTCAGATAAAAATCGCAGATCGCTGCCATTACTAGTAAAAAAAAAAAAAATAATAAAACACCATAAATTAATTCTCATAGTTTGTAAACGTGGCAACTTTTCCGCAAACTAATCAATATACGCCGATTGCGGTTTTTTTTACCACAAATATGTCGAAGAATATATATCGGCTTAAACTGATGAATACATTTGTTTTTTATATATATATATATATATATATATATATATATATATATTTTTTTTTTTTAATATATGTATTATAGCAAAAAGTATAACAATTTTGTTTTGTTTTTTTCAAAATTGTCACTCTGTTTTTGTTTATGGTGCAAAAACCGCAGAGGTGATCAAATACCACCAAAAGAAAGCTGTATTGGTGGGAAAAAAATAACTTCAATTTTGTTTGGGTACAATGTCGCACGACCGCACAATTGTCAGTTAAAGCGACGTAGTGCCGAATCGCAAAAAGTGCTCTGGTCAGGAAGGGGGTAAATCCTATATAAAGAAAAGCAAATGACATTTAAATTGATTTTCCCTACAAGCTTTCTTTATTTGTTAGCAATGGCTTGGGGAGCCAGTCTGTATGATAAGGCCACAATGTAGTGCACTGGGAACAAGATTAGAGATTTTTTGGATAAATTCTTGTCTCTTTGGCAGACTTTGGATGGAAATAACTAAGTTTTGAACCACAGTGAGCAATCCTTATGTGAAGAAGCGAAATTATAGTACACTCAGGCCCGAGTTAATGGGAGAACATGACTGGCAATTTCTTGTTTATCAGCGTTCTCCCCTCTGTAGGCTCATGTTACTCCCTTGTCCTTAACCTCAGGACTAACATCAGAATCAAGTAATGTCTGTGCATCCTTAAGAAGCAAGTGGCTGATGCTGTGTTCAAATAATTCAGCTGACTCCTCCATGCATGATGCTGGGGCTATGGCAGGAGTGGCTGTGGACAAGGAGGCAGCTGCGGTGGACTGTGTACTAGTCTCAGCTTCAGTGATAGAGAATGAGGAGGATAAGGATGGTTTAGTAAGCAAGTTCACCAAATCCTCTGCATGCTGTGGCTGGATAGCATGGGCAACTTCACTAAACAGAGAAAAACATGCCCTGCCTGAGGACGGACCACCTCCACCTTTGCCTGTGCACATAGATGATGCTGGGCCCCTCATAGTGGCATGGGAACATCTACCAGACATGATGGGGGGAGGGTTATTACCCAAATTTAATAGATACTGGGAAATGTGTAATTGGATGTACTTTATTAACTAAAAAGTGTTGTTTGGTGCACTTTAAATTGAGGAGTGGTGCTGACAGAAATATAAAAACTATAAAAAAAATAAAAAAGGGAGAACAACAGCGTCACAATCAGACAAATTGTGGTTGACAATTTAAAAAAAGAGGGCAGGCACAGGACAAAAAAAAAAAACTCTGCAAACAAAAAAAAAGGGGGGGGGGTATACAGAGCACTAAATGTTATGTAATGCCGTGTTAAACACTGCCCTACACCAACACTACACGGACCCTACACTATACTCACACTATACTGACACATTATTCTCACACTATACTGACACACTACACTATATTCACACTGTACTGACACACTATTCTCACACTATACTGACACTACACTGACACACTACACTAACACTATACTGACACTACACTGACACACTACACTATACTCACACTATACTGACACACTATACTGGCACTACACTATACTCACACTATACTCAGACTAGACTAACACTACACTGACACCCTACACTCAGAGTCAAAATAACACACTAACTCGGTAGTAGCCCTATGCTATCTATCTCCACTTCACCAACACACTGCAAAAGGTTTGTGCGGGAAGGGTCCCTTTATAGTGTGGGGTGGGATTATGAGCACTGAGCCATGATTGACTCATGACTTTATCCAATCATGGCCCTGACTGTACTCTGTGCCCTGATTGGGCAAAACCTTGCACCTGACCAGCAGTCAGGTGCATTGTTTCATCCAATTAGAGCCCTAGAATGCACTGTATATATAAAGTATGCAGTATATACAGTATCTCACAAAAGTGAGTACATCCCTCACATTTTTGTAAATATTTTATTCTATCTTTTCATGTGACAACACTGAAGAAATTACACTTTGCTACAATGTAAAGTAGTGAGTGTACAGCTTGTATAACAGAGTAAATTTGGTGTCCGCTAAAAATAACTGAACACACAGCCATTAATGTCTAAACCACTGGCAACAAAACTGAGTACACCCCTAAGTGAAAGTGTCCAAATTGGGCCCAATTAACCATCTTCCCAGTGTCTCGTTAGTGTTACAAGTTCTCAGGTGGGAATGGGGAGCAGGTGTGTTATATTTGGTGTTATTGCTCTTACAATCTCATACTGGTCATTGGAGGTTCAACCTGGCCCCTCATGGCAACAAACTCTGAGGATCTGAAAAAAAGAATTGTTGCTCTACATAAAGATGGCCTAGGCTATAAGAAGATTGCCAAGACCCTGAAACTGAGCTGCAGCAGGGTGATCAAGAACACACAGTGGTTTAACCTCCCTGGGGGTATGATTATTTCAGATTTTTGGTGTTGAAAGCGGTACATTATTTTGCATGGAAATCTGTCCAAACAAGTGTCCAGTAGACATCCCGGGTATGATAAAGTTTGAAACATGAAATCATAAATTATAATATAATAAATAACTATAAATAATTATCAAAAATAATAACATAATAGTAATAAAATGTATTCAATAATGTAATCAAACCAAAAACACAGAAATTTGCTCATTTGCAGAATTGTCGCTGTCGTCACTTTCAGTGTCTGATGATAAATTTCCCCAAAAATCAGTATCACTCAATTCTGCAAATTATTCTTATTTGCTATCGCTGTTTTCTAGCTGATCAAAAACCACTTTTGACGTAAAAGGACACTTTTTGGTTGCCATGGACATTCTCAAGTTTCCAGGCAGAAAGAATGGCATTTATTATATAAAAGTACATGCAGGGCACTGGGCAAACCACTAGGGACAAAGGGGATGTGAAATGATTTCATACAGTAATGTAATCTTACAGATTACAGTGTACTGTATGTATACTGTGTGTTTCACTTTTTGAATTTGCCACCGGTCTCCGCCCCCGTGCAATGCGACGCTCGCAGGGAACGGAGCCCGGCACACAGAGGCATCGGGCGGAAGACACAGCCCGCAGACACAGCGGGGGGACATTGCTGGATCCAGGGGACAAGGTGAGTAACGCTGCCTGGATCCAGCGATGCGATCCCGAGTGCTCGGGGCTATTGCTCTTGGTACAGAATATTCACCCGAGCCACACTCAGGAATACCACCAGGGGGGTAAACAGGACAGGTTCCACTCAGAACAGGCGTCGCCATGGTCGACCAAAGAAGCTGAGTGCACATGCTCAGCATCATATCCAGAGGTTGTCTGGGAAATAGACGTATGAGTGCTGCCAGCATTGCTGCAAAGGTTGAAGGGGTGGGGGATCAGCCTGTCAGTGCTCCAACCATACACTGCACACTGCATCAAATTGGTCTGCATGGCTGTCATCCTAGAAGGAAGCCTCTTTTAAAGATGATGCCAAAAAAGCCGGCAAACAGTTTGCTAAAGGCAAGCAGACTAAGGACATGGATTACTGGAACCATGACCTGTGGTCTGATGAAGCCAACATAGACTTATTTGGTTCAGATGGTGTCAAGCGTGTGTGGCGGCAACCAGGTGAGGAGAACAAAGACAAGTGTGTCTTGCCTACAGTCAAGCATGCTGGTGGGAGTGTCATGGTCTGGGGCTGCATGAGTGCTGCCGGCACTGGGGAGCTACAGTTCATTGAGGGAACCATGAATGTCACATGAAAAGATATAATAAAATATTTTTAAAAATGTGAGGGATGTACTCACTTTTGTGAGATACTGTATATGACTTTTTGTTCTATATTTTGGTTTTATCTACATCTTGATTGTATCCAAAGAGAATGAGAAAGATAGTTCTTACATACAGTGGCAAAATTGCTGGGGATAGAACTTTATATACAAAACTGTGTTTGAAGGTGTTAGTATTACTTAAGCAGAATATTTTGTCCCAACATTTCATCTCGAAACCTTGATAATTTTTTAAGCAATGTGCTTTCTTCATAAAATACAATTAATGAAAGCATGACCTGTGCTGACTTGTACCACTGCAGAGTCATTAGTGAGAAGCCTTAAATTGTTAAATTTCCCTGCAGTCAGTTGGAAAGTCCCCTCTGACACTACTGGGGATCTGCCGTTCCCTGACATGTGAATATGTTCCTGGAAGCTGAGTAGCTCAGCTGTGTCATGTAGCTGCTTCCCCTGGAGTTTACTTTTCTTAATGAGGTTCTTTCTGTTCTTTTAAATTCTGCTCAGCCTTGTAATGAGTCCGTAATGTTATCTTTAGACTTACAAACAAACCCAATTACAACAGCACAAATTAAACCGAATCTATAAAAATGTAATTTATGTTTGTGTGTGGGTGGACATGCAGTTCTGCTTTTTTCAGTAGGGTTGCAATCGTTTTTGTGCTGTTTTTGCATAATATTTTTCAGGTTTGGACCAGTGAGGTAATTTTTCTGTGGTAACAGACCTTCAAGACTTATCAACTAAGACTTGCCACTCTGAAATGGAGCTTGGAGAAGGACAACTATAAGTAAACTTGGTAATGTGCAATGTGGTAGGAACCCGTTTTTCACATACTGCTTGGACGATTAAATGTTGTTTTGGAATTTTAGCAGGAAATAAAGGCTGTTCATGATATATACCATCATTATGATGGAGCAAAGTTCCAGCACTTTCTGGTATTGTCAGAGCTTGCCCACTCCCTTCCCTCTCCCACACTTTCCTGTTGGCTATTGAGGCAGCTCAACATAGTGACCAATTGGCCAATAGGAATATGAGTGTGTTTGGGGAGGAGGGGGAAGTGGGGAAGTTTAGAAAGGACATAACCCAGTGTAGCATTGTTTATTGAAACCCCACAGAAATGGAAACGGGAAGTGACATTCCCTCGCCGCCATGTTTCTATACCCGCACTCATCAGCAGTAAGGATACAGACAGAAGGCAGCAAGTATACATCTTTGTACACCCACCAGAGTTTTTAATTTCACACTTATTTTAACAGCCGGTGTAGCGTTGTTTATTGAAACCCCACAGAAATGGAAACCAGAAGTGACGATCCATCGCCACCATGTTTCTAAACCCGCACTCGTACGCAGTAAGGATACATACAAAAGGCGGCTAACGGACATCTTTGTACACCCACCGGAGTTTTTAATTTCACGCTTATTTTTAACAGTTAATGGAGCTTATATACTGAAATACAGTATTTAGAAACCCGTCTCACTGTTTTGATGTTAAATTTTAAAAGCAGAGGTGTTCTGTGACATTTGCTAAGCTGTGAGATCTTTAAAATTGAACATCAAAACAGTGTCAGGTATGTCTATATACTGTATTTCAGTATATAAGCTCCATTTACTGTTATAAATAAGCGTGAAATTAAAAACTCCGGTGGGTATACAAAGATGTCCGCTTGCCGCCTTTTGTCTGTATCCTTACTGCGTACGAGTGCGGGTTTAGAAACATGGTGGCGATGGATCGTCACTTCTGGTTTCCATTTCTGTGGGGTTTCAATAAACAACGCTACACCGGCATGGACTCAGATCCAGCAGTTGATAATATTTGTTTCTGGAGCATCAGCGCTGAATTTATTGTCACCTAAAACTATACATGAGTGTAATTTGGTAATTTATGCATATTTAGCACATGTATTTATACTGCATATTATACTTCAGTGCACATATTTCATCTGAAATAATGAATTTATCACACCAGTTCTGTCCCACCTAAATGAATTTTAAGCAACAAAACCTAAATAACTATTTTTTTTACACCTAAAAATTTTTTTTAAATATTAGTAAGTAAATGACTTCCATTAAACTAACCCCAACACTAAACTTTAACCTATGCTCAACCCAAAACCTACCCCCTATATTTAACCTTTAAAATTGGACCAATAGATTAATCTCAGCTTAAACCCAAACCTAAAATGAAATATTAGGCAAAGCCATGATATGTATCACTGTCAACAGCTACAATAAAAACTTCACTAATTAGTCCATACTATTCATAAAATGTCAAGTCTCAACAAATCTCTTTCCTAATATTTTAATAATTAAAGTGATACTAAATGAACACTGTTTAATTTACATTGCCCCTTCTCTTTCTGTATATGTATGATGGCACTGTAATTATTTTAATTAAAAAAATCAAAGTGCCTTTTTCCTAATTGATATACAGCAGTCACCTGACCCAGATCTTTCCCAGCCTGTCTGCAGGGAAACAAAAGCAGGAGGAGCTTCTAGTCCAGCCTCAGTCTCAGTTCTACTCTAGTCGCATACTAGTACATTATGCCAGACTTACCTTAACCACTTCAGCTCAGGAAGGATTTCCCCCTTTATGACCAGAGCACTTTTTGCGATTCGTCACTGCGTCATTTTAACTGACAATTGCGTGGACATGCAACGTTGTACCCAAACGAAATTGACGCCCTTTTTTTCCCACAGATAGAGCTTTCTTTTAGTGGTATTTGATCACCTCTGCAGTTTTCATTTTTTGCGCTATAAACAAAAATAAAGCGACAATTTTGAAAAGAAAAAAACAATATTACTTACTTTTTGCTATAATACATATCCAAAAAAAATATATAAAAAAAATAATTTATTCATCAGTTTAGGCCAATATATATTCTTCCTCATATTTTTGGTAAAAAAAAATTGCAATAGGTGTATATTGATTGGTTTGCACAAAAGTTGCCACGTTTACAAATGATGAGAATTCATTTATCGGGTTTTTATTTATTTAATTTTTTTTCATTAATGATGGTGGCGATCTGCGATTTTTAGCAGGACTCCGACATTGTGATGGACATGTCGGAAACTTTTGACACTTTTTTGGGACCATTGGCATTTATACAGCGATCAGTGCTATGAAAATTCACTGATTACTGGATAAATGTCAACGGCAGGGAAGGGGTTAACAATAGGGGGCGATCAAGGGGTTAACTGTGTTCCCTGCTTTGTATTACTAACTGTATGGGGGCTGGGCTGACTGGGGGAGGATAGTGATCACTGCTCCCATTTACAGGGAGCATACCATCACACTCCTTCTCCCCTGTTTAATCTACAACTGCCATGATGTTGCACATGTGATCAGCTATGACACCAGCCATTGGATGGTTTGACAGTTTGGTTTAGAGCACAACCAATGGGAGTGTTACATTTCCGGCACGTGCCGGAAATGTAACTGATTTTTAAAGTGTTAAATGGATGGGTTTACTACCGCTTTACCATTGGAGTCTATGGGAGGGGGGCACCCAGTTTGGGGACACCATTCTCCCGAACCATAGGCGATAAAAATACCAAACATGGGTCATGTGGAGAAGGTCTCCTGGACCAACACTGGACCAAGTTTGGGACCTCCAGCACCTATGGTTCAGTGTGAGGTCTTATTGCAAGCATGTGCACTGTTTTTTTAACCACTTGGATCCCACACTAGCATGCATTGCACACTTCACTTCACTTTAATGGGTCATGCTTGGCAGGCTACACCTGGTAATTGTGATGGGGTATATAATTCCTACTGGGGCTGCAATATGTATACACCCCTGGCCAGTGGGCGGATGTGGTGGGATGGGGTTTGAACCAGGTCACAACCAGGTCCTCTGGAAGAGGTGTACTGGGTACAAACCATAAAAATAGCGGATACCAAGCCCTCTTACCACAGGGGTTTGACCCACGGGGGGAGGGTATCTGAGGTTACCATTTCGCCATCATTTGGGTAGGTAAATTGTGAAATTTTTAGTCAATGTAAAGGCCGTGCACGGCCTTTACATTGTGAGGGTAACCAACACGAGATTTGGTTTGA
>BLSH010551529.1:66385-88224 GCA_018402905.1 Glandirana rugosa | reverse complement strand
GTCAACCTCTAGGCTCCTACTCCACATCCACCCCCCTTCCCATTTTTTTATTTGATTTTAATTTATTTTCCCTATCCCCATTTATTTGTAGGGCACTTGCCCTAGTTTGAAGATGATTTTAGAACAGTTATATGGCTTCTACTGTTAATTAATACTTTTCAGACACAGTTTGAAGATGAACCACATTCATCTCCATTTTTGCATTTTTTATGTTTTTATTTTTTTAAAAATATTTAAAGTTATTTCCCTGTCCCCATTTTTTTGTAGGGCACTTGCCCTACCCTTACCCCCATTTTACTTCCTTTTGCAGCCCTCTGGGGCTTTCCAGGACTTTGCTACAGCCATTTTTGTGCCTAAAAGTTCGGGTCCCCATTGATTTCAATGGGGTTCGTTGTCCGTGCGAGCGTTCGGGTTCCGTCCGGACCCGGACTTTGTCCCGAAGTTCGGACGGACCAGCAGAACCCGAACGTCCAGGTGTTCGCTCAACTCTACTATTGACTCCAATGCATATCATTAAATTGTTAAAATGTTGCTATAATCTCTCAATCTAGCAAAAAAATTACATTTTGGCAAAAAGAAAGCCCAATTTTGTTCATGCCTTTACAACACTACCTATATTAAGGATAGTCACATATGGCCCAGTTCAATTCAAAGCAAAAGATTGTCAGTGACAACTGGGTGAGAATAGGTCCATGTAGGGAGTAATAACAATCTGCCTGAATTTTAATTTATGGTGGATCAGGCTAGTTCATCTGAGGTGGAATTTCATGAAGTTATGACAATCAAATATGTTCCCATATATACCTCTCCTTAGATGCACTCCATTGAGATTTTTTAAAATCACAGTTTCAGGGCATTGGAGAAACCAATGAGTGTGTTCCAATATCACCAGAATATGTGTTAACGAGATCACCAGACCTCAGACCTCATAAATGACCCAACTTGGTTCCATCCTTTGTGCAACGGGTGCCAGTCTTGCTCTGTTTCTTTGAAGAAAAAGGAAAGGTTTAGTGATATGCTCTACTACACAACATTACCAAGTCCATAGAGGGTAATTGCAGGCCCAGAGATGTTCAAGTATAGTCAGAAGTCCGACTTCCTGTTGGTAGTGTAGTATCTGCCCATATACAGTATATTGGTTTTATGTCTGCTCCTGAGTCAAGCTGTAGCGAGCTCTTGTCTTTAAAACTGTCCAATTATGATAATCCATTCTTCTTGAGGTTGTTAAACTTTCAAGATTTAGGCTACTATCACACTGGGGCATTTTTCAGGCGTTTTTGGGCTAAAAATAGTGCCCTTATAGAGCCTGAAAAACACCCCCATCCACCCCAGTGTGAAAGCCTGAGTGCTTTCATGCTGGGGTGGTACGCTTGCAGGACGTTACAAAAAGTCCTGCAAGCAGCATCTTTGGGGCGGTGCGGTGAGCAAAGTTTACAACGCTCCTCCACCTCCCCTGCCATTGAAATCAATGGCAAGCGCTTCTGAAGCGGCTGCATACCGCCTCGGAAGTGCAGCTCACCGGTACTTTCAACCCCTTTTTAACCCCTTGTGGGGGGGTTAAAAGCGCCGCGCTGGCACCTGCATAGCGGCGCCATAGCGCTGCTATAACAGCGGAAAATCGCCGCTGAAACTTGCGGCACTTTACCACTACCGCCCACCCCAGTATGAAAGTAGCCCAAATCTGTGAATGAATGGTATCCTTCCTTTTATTTTTCCATAGGATTATATTGAGAATAAACATAAAGATACAAAGTACATATTAAGGATCTCAGGAGGGTAAAAGACTCCTGAGTCCGTACCATCAAGTTTTTTTTTGAGATACAAAATACAGAATATAATAACAACTGTGTAAAATAGGTAGATGGAGAACTGAACAGATCTCTCACTTGGGGGGCAGGGGAGGAGGGCCTGCAAAGTAATTTAAGATGGATCCGGTTGGTTGTCCATGGTCAGTGAGGAGTTGAGCAGCTCTGTCCGATAATACTTGAATTGGATTTGGAGAAGTAGCGATGTATAAGGGGAGTGTGTATAGTCCAAAAATGTTTTCCATCTCTTAAAATAGCCGTCTTTGGCAGATGGGGGATTGAAGTCCGTGGTGATCTTCTCCTTGTAGAGTTGAGTCAACAGCTCTTGTTTAACTTGGGAAGTGGTCAGGCTAGAGGAGGAGGTCCAGTTCTTGAGGATTAATCTCCTGGCAGTAAAGAGGCAAATTAAAATCCAGTCCTTATGGGGGTGTTTCACATCAAGTGACCAGGTCAGTAGTTGGTTGTCCCAATAGCCAAATATCAGTAAGAGAGGGTGATGCTATGAATGAGCAGTATAGTTTTGTCCCATAAGGAAGATATAAACATACACGACCAGAAACAATGTGTCAGGGTGGGTCTTGGTTGGCCACAAAGAGGACAGGACATGGATGAACATGGACATGGACATGGACATGGATGAACTCCATTACTCCACATGGGAGTAGTCATAAGGTTTTTTTGTAGCCGTGTAAAATTTTGTATAGGAGGTTGGGGTCCTGGAAGTCTTTGCTCCAGTTCTTGGCAGACGAAGAAGAGAATGGGGGCGTTGATTTGGCAGTCAAGGGTTTATAGATCTCTGTTATGGTGTAGGATCCAGAGTTCAAGAAAGTATCAATGATGGAGGGTTTGAATCTCTTGGAGCCTTCTCTGCATGAGGTGCTAATGAAATGTGCACACTGCCAGTAGTTAAAGATGTGGTTTTATGGTAAAGAGAATTTCCGAGCTATGACGATTTAAATCCCCAGTGTCTGGATTGCAGAGAGAAGAGAATTTGCTTAATCCACGGTCTTCCCATGTGGTAACAATTTCGGTGTTGAGTTTCCGGAGGGAAATTTGGGTTCCCCTGGTTCGGTAGGTATTTTGAAATATAAGATGGGAGCTTAAGCAGTTTATGAACCTCTCTCCAGGCAATAGCTGTGTCCTACAGTAATGGGTTGTGTTGGAGATCCGGTGCTAGTGATTTCCATAAAGAAGTGCCTTCAGAGAAGACCCTATTCTTAATAGGCATGCCAGATTATATATTCTAAAGTTGGGCAGGCAGATACCCCCCTCGCCCCTGGAGAGCTCCCCAATGCAATACGAGGTCTTTTTCGCTTCCATATGAATTTAGAGATGGTTTTGTTCAGGAGCTGAATATCTTTATGCTTAAGCAGCAAGGGGATTGTTTGTAGAGGATAAAGTATTTGTGCAAAGCTGACCATCTTGAACAAGTGGCATCTCCCCAGGAACGAGAAAGGCAGATCCATCCAATTCTCCATTTCTTGTGAGATTTTTCTGGTACAGCAGAGGAAAGTTCAGAGTATACAGGGAGGAGGTATACATAGCAATTTTTAGGCCTAGATAGGTAATATGTGACTTAGCTAATGTGAAAGGTGGATGGGAGGTCCAGGGACTGAGGGGGTTGTTGGGGCCTATGGGAAGTATTTCACTTTTACTGTAATTTATGTGGAGGCCAGAGCAAAGTTTAAATTTATTAAATGTTTGTGTGATGGAGGTCATATCCTTTGAGGGGTTAGCTGAAATATTAGAACATTGTCCACAAAGAATGCTGAGCACAGCTCATGTTCCCCTATTTGGATCCCATGTAAAGGTGCACTTGTGTTTAAATATCTAGAAAGGGGTTCTATTGCCAAACCAAATAGAAGAGGTGACAGGGGGCACCCCTGTCTAGTCCCCTTGAAGAGCCTAAATTCCTCTGAGAGGAGACCCGCCACCACCAGCCTGGTCGCAGGAGAGGAGTACATGGACCTTATCAGGTGGACGAAGGGGCCGGAGAAGCCCAGCCGAGCAAGGACCAAAGAAAGCCACTCAAAGCTGACGTTATCGAAAGCTTTCTCTGCGTCCAGGGTGATGATAGCAATGTCCCCCCCTCTTGTGCGTCCTGGCATGATCAAGAACTATTAATACCTTCCGGATATTTAAGGAGGCTGTCCTGCCTTTTACAAACCCTGATTGTACTGGGTGAATAAGTTGAGGGAGGATGGAGGCTAGTCTAGTGGCCACAATTTTGGACAGGATTTTAACATTCAAGTTTAAGAGTGGGATGGGTCGGTACGAGCTGAGTTCTAGGCAGTCTTTACCCTTTTTGGAGAGAAGCTTTATAATTGCTTGGTTTCCATACGGCAGGTATGGACCACCTTTCCAGATGCCGTTGAAGACCTCAACTAGGGTTGCTTCTAGATGTGTGCAAAGGGTTTCGAAAAATTCTCTCGTGAACCCATCTGGTCCCGGGGCCTTGTTAGGGGCCAGGTGGCTGATGGAAGGGATGAAGGGAGACCTCAGAACGTGAGATGGGGGCGTTCAGCTGTTCAAGATCGGAAGGAGGGATTAAGGGGAGGTTGATGTTGTCAAGAAAGTTCTTGACTAGAGCATCGTCTATTTGATCGGGGGCATAAAGGTTGGAGTAAAAGTTTTTCATGACTTGGCTGATTTCCTGGGGTGTCTTTTTGAGGTTGCCATGCGAGTCTCTGAGGGATGTGATGTGCGTGGGTATGTATGGGCCCAGTCTGGCTAGAAGCTTGCCTGATTTATTTCCATATTTGTAAAAAAAGTCTCTGCCCATGAATCAAAGTCGCATTTGGCAGTTTTCCATTGAGATCGGTTTTGAGGAGAGTCATTGGTGGAAAGGACCCTTTGAGCTAATTTTAAACTCAGGCTAGCTGCTTTGAATTTGGATAGGGTGTGTCTTTTGAAGGAAGCAGAATAGGAGATTATCTTTCCTCTGAGGAAGGCCTCCCAGAAAATATTAGGGTTGTCAGTATGAGGGGAATTGGTTGTGGTGTATTCTGTCCAAGCATTGGCCATGTACTGTTGGAAGTCAGAGTTGTTATGGAGATATTGCAGGAAGCACCACAGGTGGAGGTTCGGTTGTGTCATCGAATCATGTAAAGAGATCGATACTTGGGCATGGTCCGAGACTGCGATTTTGTGGATTTCGGCGTCCGTTATTAGGGGAATAAGATTTTCTGTACAGAAGAAATAGTCAATTCTGGTGAAGATGTTATGTGGATTGGAATAGAAGGTGAATTCTCTGTCAAGTGGGTATAATAGTTGCCAAAGATCAGTCATGTGAAGAGAGTCCAGAAGAAGAGGCTAGAAGGGATGGATCCAGGGTAGTTGAGTTAAGGTGTGACTTTTTAGGGCATGATCTATCGTCCACTGGGTGAAAAATCAAATTAAAATTGCCGCCCACCACATAGGGGATGTGAGGCGATTTCAATAAGCAGGTTGTCAGGTCACTGAAGAAGGAGGTACAGGAACTGTTGGGAGCATATACCTTGGATATCATGATATCTTTGTTATTTAGGTGGACGTGGATTGTCAGTAGGCAGCCCTTAATGTCTGAGTTCACTGAGAGTATTTCACAGAGGTTTTTTGTGAATTAGTATAATGACTCCGGCCTTGCGGCCAATTACGTCAGATCCCAAGACTGGAGTTGAGCGAACCCGAACTGTAAAGTTCGGGTCCGTACCGAACTTTGGGGTGTCCGTGACCCAGACCCGAACCCGGACATTTGAAAAAAGGTTTGAATTCTGGGTTTGGGTATTTGATCAGGCATGTTGAATAGCTGCAGGGCAGTCAATCAACAAGCGTTTCACTGGTTTGCCCTTAGAAGCCATCACAGCCATGCCTACTAATGGCATGGCTGTGATTGGCCAGTGCATCATGTGACCCAGCCTCTTTATAAGCTGGAGTCACTTGATGCTGCATATCACATGCTCTCTGGGTATTGTAGGGAGAGGATGCTGCCGGCGCTGTGAGAGACAGATTGCAGATATAATAACTAGAGTTGAGTGAACTTCTGGAAGTTCGGGTTCTGCTGGTTCGGCCGAACTTCAGGACAAAGTCCGGGTTCGGGTCCGGACAGAACCCGAACTTTGACCCGGACCCCGAACCCCATTGAAAACAATGGGGACCCAAACTTTTAGGCACAAAAATGGCTGTAAGAAAGTCCAGGAAAGTCCTAGAGGTCTGCAAAAGGAAGGAAGGGTCGGACAAGTGCCCTACAAAGAAATGGGGATAGGGAAATAACTTTAAATAATTAAAAAAAAAAAAACATAAAAAAAATCAAAAATGGAGGTGGATGTGGACTATCTTAAAACTGTGTGAGAAAAGTATAAATTAGCGGGAAGAAGCCATATCACTGTTCTATAAACAGTGATATGGCTTCTCCCAGCTAATTTATACTTTTATCACACAGTTTTAAGATGATTGTACATTCTACAATCATCTTAAAATTCTTTGAGAAAAGTATACATTAGCCGGGAGAAGCCATATCCCTGTTCTTAGAACATCTGCAAACTGTGTGTGAAAACTATCAATTAGCGGGGAGAAGCCAGATCACTGTTCTAAGAACAGTGATATGGCTTTTCCCGGCTAATTTATACTTTTATCACACAGTTTTAAGATGATTGTACATTCTACAATCATCTTAAAACTCTGTGAGAAAAGTATACATTAGCAGGGAGAAGCTATATCCCTGTTCTTAGAACATCTGCAAACTGTGTGTGAAAACTATCAATTAGCGGGGAGAAGCCAGATCACTGTTCAAAGAACAGTGATATCTCATATCACTGTTCTTAGAACAGTGATCTGGCTTCTCCCCGCTAATTGATAGTTTTCACACACAGTTAGAAGATAATTGTAGAACAGTGATATGATATGGACATTGCATCAAAGTGTCATTTCTTCAGTGTTGTCACATGAAAAGATATAATAAAATATTTACACAAATGTGAGGGGTGTACTCACTTTCATGAGATACTGTATATATATATATATATATATATTTAGAGTTTAGTGTCACTTTGACTCCTTTGGCTTCCATATTCCATTGAATGTACCTGTTATCTACCACTTACATTTATATATAATGTGTATTTTCCTTCACTGAGTCACTGGCATTGCATGGGTCATTCTTCCTGCCAGCCACTCATTACTAAGCCGGATCCTCCAATGCCCTTTTTTCATTTTAATGCCTCTGTCACCTCAGCCTTCTGTATTCTGTTCATCTGTCCTACTTCTTGTGTAGAGAGTGTTCCTTGTGCCCTTTCTCTCCTGTTGTCCATCTATTTATCACAGCGCCTCTCAGACATGTCCAGCACTCTGCTAGGATGGCATGCATTGTTAGTGCTATAACCCTGGTGATGTATAACAGCGATGCCATTACTCGGGTGATGTACGACAGAGGAGAACCAGATAAAATACATTATAATGAGTGATGGGGCTTAATCTAGCCCAGCATGTCATTAGTGCTCAGGATACCTAATGATATATTCCACTTACACCTCCAGACCCTTCTAGCTGAGAGTGCATCTGTAGGACAGAATGAATTTTTTTACAGAAGCTTGCATGGCTGGAATGGCTTTGAATTGCATACAATTGTTGATAAAATTGATTAAAAACGATCATTATATAGAAATGCTGTTTTGTTAAGGTTTGATATAAGGCCTATAATCGCTATAAAAGCCATTCTGCAGTTTACTGTCAATGAAAATGATATTTCCTTTTCAATCTGCTGCCGTCCACGATTTTCTATAATTGCCAAAGTAAAATTCTAATTTCTCTTTGTTGTGCCATGGCAACAGACTACAGCTTCTAGTCCTCATACCCTTGCTTCTGTAATTGGCTCAATTTCTCTGTTACAACAGGGTGTGCAAAGCCTGTGGTTGAATTAAATGCAGCCAGTGTTATGATTTATGTAATCCCTGGATTTTGCTTAAATGTGAATGAAGTTGCAAGGCCAGGTGTAATCGAACATTTTTTAAAAAAAATAAATCAGGACTCCTAAAATTAAACCCTGCTGCAATGGATGTTATAGAAAGAGTTTATTAGAAATATTTAGTGTATAGGCAGCTTAAAGTGACACTAAGTTCTATGTTTAAAAAAATTCAAATACGTATGTAGGCAGGTGCATTCTATTTTCTCCACTGTAGGTGGCCCTTGACTGCAGCGGCATTGCAGTTGCAGGGGAAGTCAAGAGGAACACGGCTCCTCTATGGTTTCCTGGGTCACTGGTGAAGCTATTTGATTGGATGATGCCACCCCAGCCATCTTGGGTCAGGCCCTGGCTCCCATGCTTAGTGTGCATTCCCCTGTGGATAGTGTAGGGAGAAGTCACCTGTCTGACAGGGACAGTGATCAGAGGCAGGGAAAGGTGCCAGATGAGTAGGGAAAAGATAGGGATATTTCCTGGCCACATTACGCCCCTCAAGACAGATGCTGTCAGCATATCCGAGACCTGCTCTGCTACACACCGCTGTTGAATTCTGTGAGTGTTCCCGGTCAGGCCCCTTCCCACTGGTCTTGTTGTGTATTGGTGAAATTTAACATTAATACAAGCTCTGTTTTCTACAACTGGACTCTGAGTGTTTACTGCCACCACACCATACTGCACCTTCCTACACTTGGCGGCAGTTGACAGGATATGTCCCTTCTTGCAGCAGGAACCATTATGGCATCGCTAAGGTCATCTTTGACATTGGTGCCGTAGTTTAATGGCTACAATATTCCTCTGGCTGAGTGGGAGGAGATGCTTGAAAAAGCTGCATGTGTTAGAAGGCTGTGCTGAGGGTTAATTGCATTTGATTGTTGTTTCATGTAGCTCCTGGAAGGAGCAGCTCTATTTCTACTTCCTGTAGCCAGTGCTGTTCGTTCTACAGCGTTTTATGTGTTCCTGAGTAGTCTGTATCCTGATTTCCTGTTCCTGTGACTCGGCTTGTTTCTGACGTTGATTGATCTCCGCCTGCACGACCCCCAGCTTGCCCACGACCATTCTCCTGCCTGACCCTTGTGTACTTTAACTGCCTGCCTGTTGACGACCTTGCCTGCACCTGACGACCCCTCTGCCTACTCCACTTGTACTGCTTTGCCAGCCAGTTGACAACCTCAGCCTGCAGCCTGCACCACCACTCTACTACTGCACGAGCCGCAACTGGACCCTTCACACCATCACTAGTGATTCTGTCTGACCCTCGTGCCCCCCTGTGCTCCCGAACCTCCTGTCTGCTCTACCAGGGGTTCCCGAACTAGGGCCGTAAGAGTGATTGCTCCCTGCACAAGACAGACTCCACCACCAGGTGCGTGACAGCAATGAACAGCCATGTCTGAGTCTGCGCAGGGAGCACCCTCTGCTAGGGATGAACTTTGTGTACATCTGGCCAGCCTTACACAGGCGGTCAAGAATCTGCAGGAGGGCTATACCCGGCTGGAAGAATGGGTTCAGGAACTCTCCATACCTGCAGCTGTTGGGAGTGGCCAGGCCACAGGTCACACCATTGTGGCCTTACCATCCGAACCCAAAGTCCCCCTGCCAGATACGTTTTCTGGGGACCACCAGAAGTTCCGGGGGGTTCTGCAACGCTTGTGAACTATATATTGGCCTTCAGTCTTGTACTTTCTCACTGGAAGCTACGAAGGAGGGACTTGTTATATCCCTGCTACAGGAAGAGCCCCAGGTCTGGGCACATCGGTTGTGGGAGCAGCGAGCCCCAGAGGTCTCCACTCTGGCCCTGTTTTTCCAAGCCATGGCTCGCCTTCACGAAGACCCCCACCAGGTGGCCACCGCGGAGGCTGCATTACATACCCTCCAGCAGGGTTGCCGCTCCGCTGAGGACTACGTGGCGGAATTCAGGTGGTGGAGCGCCGACACGGCATGGAACGATGCCGCCCTCTGCCACCGCTTCCGTTTAGGTCTGAATCCCTCAAGGATGAATTGGCCCATGTGGGGGTACCCTCAACCCTGGAGGCACTCATCAATCTGGCCATCCGGATTGACCGCGCCTTAGGGAGCGTCGAGCCGAAAGAACCCCAGGATCCCTGCACTCCATCTGGATGCCACCTCGGGTTCCTAACTACCCCAGACCGACTCCCTTTGCCTCTGCAACCTCCTCCCCCTCTCCTCCGGATACCTCGGAACCCATCCAGCTAGGGCTCCTGTGCCCTTCTCTCACCCCGGAAGAGAGACAACGGAGGTCCTCCCTGAACCTGTGTCTTTACTGTGGAGAACCCGGACACGGGGTGAGATTCTGTCCCGCCAAGCGCGGTAAGCGCCCTCAAGTCGCTACCAGTGACTCACCCCTGCTACTGAACCCAGTATCCCACCTCATGGTCCTTCTCTCCCTGCAGCTTCCTAGAGGGACTTTGCAAGTCCCAGCCATCATTGACTCAGGAGCATGTAGCTGCTTTATGGCCAAAACCTTTGCAGCCCTTCATCAAATCCCTCTTCTGCCTAAGACCCAGGGACTTGTCATCCGTTTGGCAGATGGATCCCCCATTAAGTCTGGCACGATCACCCACGCAACTGCTACTCTACCTGCTACCACGGACGATGGCCATCAGGAGCTCCTCGTTCTTGATGTAATAGTGTCTCCTTTGTGCCCCATCATCTTGGGCCTGCCCTGGCTCCGGGCGCATAGCCCCTCTATTGATTGGACCCTCGGGACTATTAGGTTCCAATCTCAGTACTGCCAGCAGCACTGCCTAAAATGGTTTGAAGTTATTACGCCCCTCCTGGTCTGTCTGGACACGGACTCTGATCCTGAAACTCGCCAGTCGGTCCCTGCAGCTTACCACAGTTATTTGGATGTGTTCAGTAGGAAAAGGGCTGAGAAACTTCCCCCTCACCGTCCATATGACTGCCCTATAGAGCTCCTGCCAGGAGCAGAAGTGCCCTTTGGGAGGATTTACCCTCTATCAGAACCTGAGTTGGCGGCCCTCAAGGCCTATCTGGATGAGAATCTGGAAAGGGGTTTCATCCGACCTCCCACGTCCCCTGCAGGGGCTGGCATATTGTTTGGAGAAAAAGGACCACTCCTTACGCCCCTGCATCGACTACCGGGAGCTCAACCGGATTACTGTTACCCCTTACCCCTGGTACCAGAGCTGTTTCAAAGGCTGGGGTCCGCCACCATTTTCACTAAACTTGAGTTGCGGGGGGCGTACAACCTAGTTCGCATCCGGGAAGGCGATGAATGGAAGACCGCATTCTGTACTTGCTTCGGGCACTATGAGTACCTGGTCATGCCCTTTGGCCTATGTAACGCCCCCGCAACTTTCGAACACTTTGTGAACGATGTGTTCAGGGACTACCTAGACCTGTTTGTGATCATCTACATAGATGATATTTTGATTTTTTCCTCATCCCTGGAGGAACACCGTGAGCATGTAACCAAGGTCCTGGGCCGCCTCCGGCAGCATGGGCTATATGCTAAGGCTGAAAAATGTGCCTTTGACCAATCAAGCATTCAGTTCCTTGGTCTAGTCATCTCTGTGACCGGTATCACAATGGACCCGCAGAAGGTCTCTACTATCCTGGATTGGCCGGCACCCACAGACAGGAAAGGGGTCCAACGTTTTGTGGGCTTTGCAAATTTTTACAGGAAATTTATAAAGGGGTTCTCTGCCATCATCACTCCTATAACGCAACTCACGAAACAGAACATCCATTTCCAGTGGTCTCCAGAGGCTGAAGCGGTCTTTCAGACCCTAAAGGGTTTATTTACCACAGCGCCCACCCTGAAGCACCCTGACCCAGCTTTGCCCTATGTGCTAGAGGTGGACGCCTCGGAAACCGCGGTCGGGGCAGTTCTCTCCCAGAGACAAGGATCCAAGGCATTGCTCCATCCCATCTCCGCCTGCACCGACCCCCAGCTTGCCAACGACCATTCTCCTGCCTGATCCTTGTGTACTTTACCTGCCTGCCTGTTGACGACCTTGCCTGCACCTGACGACCCCTCTGCCTACTCCACTTGTACCGCTTTGCCAGCCAGTTGACGACCTCAGCCTGCACCACCACTCTACTACTGCACGAGCCGCAACTGGACCCTTCACACCATCACTAGTGATCCTGTCCGACCCTCATGCCCCCCTGTGCTCCCGAACCTCCTGTCTGCTCTACCAGCGGTTCCCAAACCAGGGCCATAAGAGTGGTTGCTCCCTGCACAAGACAGACTCCACCACCAGGTGTGTGACAGCATGCCTGCATCAGGTTCCCGCCCAGCTAATCGCGGCGCTAATAACTCTGGCTATGGAGGTTGATGCCCGCTGAACAGTGATGGCGCTGCCGGAAGAGGGCTGGAACAAATTGTGACATGCCTAAAGGGTCTATTTGGAGAGAATGTGATGGTCCAAGAGCTGAGGCACAGATTCTCTGTTCAGAGGCAGCAGGAGGATGAGAGCCTCACTCACTTTACTGTTGCACTCCAGAACCCCTCAAAATGGATGGATAAGAGGGATGCATGTGGCTGTGCCGATATCAATGACTCGGATCATTTATTGAGGGACCAGTTCATGGTAGGATTAAAGGCTCTCCATCTCTTTTCATCATGTGGTGGTTGGATGCAGTTGCGTGGGAACAGGAAGATGTGGAAGCAACTGTGACAAAGAAGTATGATCCATTGCACATGAAAGAGGAGGCCGTAGCACCCTCACCACTGTCAGCCATACATACAGCATTAAGGAAACATGCCCTGGACGTGGCCTCCCTGAAACAAGAACTGTCCTCACTCAAATGAGATTCGGCCCCTTCTCTTAACGGTGAGAATCCATTATGGAGGGACCTAGAGAAGGACTAGATATGCTGGAGGTGGACATGTAAGCAAGAACTGTGGCCAGCCTGAATTCAAAAGCTCACGTAGGCCGCCAGTAAGCTAGTGGCTCCTGGATCAGAGGGACAACCCCCAGGACAGTCAACACAAGGTCCCAGCAACCTGAGTCTATGGTCGTGCTAAGTCCAGTGCCTATTTTCTTGGCATGAACACGTTTAAAGACTTGGGCTTGCTCCGCTTGCTGGCCAAGTTAAAAAATTCTGACCAGTGTGTGCAGGGCTGTGGTCTGTAAGCTATGTGGCTCAATGTGATATGGGTCTATGAAGCTCACTGGAGGGCATCAAGGAAACAACCTGAACAGGTCCGAGTCATCCTCATGCCCCTCAAACAAAAACCACCCCCTGGCACTTCTCCAAGAGGTAGTCTGGTCTTTTCCCATCAGGGCCCCCAAGAAACTTCAAGGGGTCACAGTAATGGAAGAACTCTGCATGGACCCAGTGGTGCCAGAGGAGTGGCTAGACGCACGCACTTTGGCCAAGGTCCACAAAGGTTCTGGTGCAGCTCATCAACCTGGGGATGACCCCAGTTTCGCTCCCCAATCATGCCACCTTAGCAGACCTGTATGTATTGCCCCCATCACTGCATCTCGGAGGCTCAACCCGAGGTAATTTGTGCCCCACTACAAGCAACCATGTACTCGTTGGATGAGACACAATGCACGTTACTGCCAGAACAGTTGGACGTCCCCTTTCAGCACTATCCTTAACTGCAACAATGCTCCACCCATTCGGGAGTAATGCCGTCATCCCCCTAGCTTTATGCCAGGTGGTCAAGGACTTACTCCACAACATGCTACAGAGTAAGGTGATTTGAGAAAGTTGTAGCCATTGGGCTGCTCCTGTGGTTTTGGTGTAAAATAAAGATGGGAGTATGCGGTTTGGCGTACATTACTGCAAGTTAAATGACTGTACCCTCCGGGATGCTTATCCATTACAATTTGGTTCCAAAAGAGAGAGAAACATTTATATTCCATATGTCATCCTCTTTTGGAGTAGGTTATGAGAAATTGCCCTCCTCAAACAGGATATTGTGCTAAACCTGAAAGTAAATAAGAGAACCAGAAACTTTGCTAAGTGGAAGAGTGGGTTTATAATAAAGTTCTCAGTGCCCCTACCCAGGACAGGGCCTGTGTGAACAGAGGGGGTTCTTTTCCTGGAAATATAAGCAGTAATCTAAGTAAAGTAATTGGGACTAAAGTAACTACTCCGGTATATATAATTACCCATAAGTATATAGATGCACACCAGCATGGAAATAATACAAGTTTTATATAAAAAATCAATATTAAAGTGTCACTAAACCCACATCATAAAACAATTATCAATAAATGTTCATATCACTCAGTATGAGTTTTTTTATGTATTCAGCAAAAAACCTGGTTGATCCTGCTGTTCTCTATCTCTACTTTCTGCTCACTCATCTCCCTAATGCAGTTGGGGATTTTGCAGTTTCTATGCTGAGCATTTACTCCCTATCACATCTGAGCAGCCCATGTGACTATAGAGTCACACATGTGGGTGTATACACAGTGGTAAATGACAGCCCACTCCCTCCCTCCTCCTCGATGGCCACTAACCAGCTAAACACAATGGGGGCAATATATTGAATGTAGATTATTGGAGGCTTCCCCTCCCTCTTATACTAAGACACAGGCTGGAGAGGCATGGCACAGCCTGCTACTGGCAGAAATCTGTCCATACCATGTTATTGCCAAAAATCAATAAAGTTTTGATTTCAAATATATATTTGTATGCCAATTTAAAACGGTGTATTGATATCAATTAATTATTTTTACTTTGTATTCCAAAGGCTGTTTTTTAACATTTGACCAGCAGCAGAGGACTAGAAGCTCCTCCTGCTTAGGTTTCCCAGCAGGCAGGCTGGGAAAGATCTGGGTCATGTGACCAGGGCCGCTGTTAGAAATCATGGGGCCCCGTACAGCCTACCTGAAGGGGCCTCCTTTAACCACGCCCTTGACCCCACCCCTGACCCCGCCTTGAAACTAAATACAGGTTTGTTGCCATTTAGCTATATGTGTGTGCGGAGCGCCAACATGTGTTTGCAATTAATAAGCACGAAGGAGCGAGGACAGTTTAAATGTCTTTTAAACTATAATTTATTACAAATAAAAAAAAATCTTACACTGTATCCTTATATTTTTTTTCTTGTTTTTGTTTTCACAAGGCATGAACAACATGAAAAAGCAATCCAGTGGCTTCCCCACTAGGATGACTTTTACTTTTGTGCTGGGGCTAAAAAATGATATCTTGATCATTGCTGTAGTGTTGACCGAGATATCATCCTTCCAATTCAGTGATGTGCTGCTACTTCGCTGGACGGGAAGTAGATAAAGGGAATTGGTTTGGGGGGCAGTAAAAATGCAGCTCCGCTGCACATTTACTGCTCCCCAAAATTAAGTGTAAAAGTATCATCTCACTGTATTATGATCATCAGCATTATGATTATCATCACAGGGAGAACAGTAAGCAGGGGCTCTCTCATGGCTCTGTGTCACGGTGTTTTTGGATGCTGACTTTGTTGGCTGTACTGTATGTAACAGACTGTAACACAGCACAGCCATAACAAAGTCAGCACCCAAAAACACTGTGATACAGAGCCATGATAGAGCCCCTGCTTACTGTGCTCCCTGTGATGATAATCATAATGCTGATAACCTCCTGTGAGATAAATAGTAGGAAAAGCCCTCAACTCCATTCTCCAAAACTCAACGTTCCGACCGGACTCGCTGAGAGCTTCCATCTCAATGATCCCCAAACCCCAAACAGATGATACCTCTTGGTCTAACTTTCGTCCAATATCTATACTAAACAACGATATCAAACTCCTAGCCAAAATTCTTGCGACCCGACTCAATACCTTCATTGGCTCCCTGATCCACAGGGACCAAGTGGGCTTCATGCCCTCCAGGCAGGCAGCAGACAATGTGCGCAGAACGGTCCTCCTAACGCATTTAGCCCAAACACGCAAGATACCCATGTGCCTACTCTCTCTAGATATAAAGAAAGCATTTGACAGCCTTTCATGGTCCTACCTCCGGGTTGTTCTGGAAAAATGGGGCTTTGGCCCACACTTCCTGCAATGGGTCTTTTCCCTGTACTCTAAACCGTCTGCGCACGTTGCCTATGCTGGTCACTCCTCTGACCCCTTCCCTATACAAAGATGTACACGTCAGGGATGTCCCCTCTCACCATTCCTGTTTGCCTTGGCCATTGAACCACTAGCCCAACTGATACGGGAAAATGAGAATATCAAAGGTTTGGAAATCGCAGGCCACAAACACAAACTTTGTCTCTTTGCAGATGACATTTTGTTATTCCTTACTTCCCCGCCAGTTACTATTCCCAACCTCATGGCTAACCTCTCACTATTCGCCTCTATCTCTGGGCTAGTGATTAATCCATCTAAATCCAAATTTCTTAACATATCCCTGCCTCCAACTCTACAATCCCACCTGCAAACGACCCTCCCCTTTAAATGGGCCACAAACTCTCTACCCTACCTGGGCATTAAACTAACCTCTGATCCCACCAACCTCTACTCAGCTAACTACCCTTCCATGCTCCAATACCTCACTAAACTGCTCTCCTCTTGGACCACCCTGCCACTCTCTTGGCTAGGTAGAATCGCAGCCACGAAAATGGTCATCCTCCCGAAACTTTTGTATCTCTTTCGAGTATTACCCACCCCAGTCCCTCCACATTTCCTGCGCATAGTCCAACACAGAACCCTCAAATTTGTATGGGGCACAACCAGGCCCAGAGTCTCTAAACAGGTACTACATCTTCCAAAACTGCAAGGGGGCCTAGGACTCCCGCTATACCACAAATACTACCAGGCAGCCCAGTTAGCTATCCTGACTAAGTATCATGCCACTAAAGAAACGCCACTATGGGTTTCTCTCGAATCCACTGACTGCGACCCTCTCTCAGTAGCCAACCTCCTATGGCTACGCCCCATAGATCGCAAACCAATACGCAACCCCATCACTAAGCACTCCCTCCACATATGGGACAGACTCAAATTCAAATACAAATTACAGTCCCCCCCCAACCCACTACTATCCTACTTGCGCAACCCCTCATTCTATCCCGCCTGGACCTCTCCTTCCTCCTTCTCTAAATGGCAAGCTGCGGGCCTGATCCGAGCCTATTCCTTTACTACCCCAGATGAACATATCTCCTTCCCTACCTTATCCAACACTCATGGCCTTCCTTCCTCAGAACTGTTCCGCTATTTACAATTAAAGCACTTCTTCTCCCCCTGCCTTCGCTCTACAGCAGACATCCCACACAAAACATTTTTTGAGCAAGCCTGTGATCGAGACCCCCACATGCGAGGACTGATCTCCTTACTCTACCGTCAACTCCTAGACATCCCCCCTCACCCCACCCTCCCATATGTGCAAAAATGGGAATCTGACCTTCACATCCAACTGACTGAAGAGGAGTGGCAGGAGATCTGGCTGTCTACCAAATCAGCCTCACAAAACGTTATAGCCTCTGAGGCCAACTACAAAGTATTATTCCGCTGGTATCTGGTTCCCGCGCGCATTGCAAAATACTCCACTAACTACCCACAAAACTGTTTCAGGGGCTGCGCAGAAAGAGGCACCCACCTGCACATTTGGTGGGAGTGCCCACGTGTCCAGGAGTTCTGGAAAGATGTGTTTCAGATGATTTCTACTCTCATAGACAGTCCCTTAAACCCCAACCCCTCCACAGCCCTATTAAACGCCAAGCCTCCAGATGTCACCAGAAATCAATTTAAGCTCCTGCTGCAGGTAACTACAGCAGCCAAGCAGACAATAGCAAAGGCATGGAAAACTCCTTCCCTCCCTCTCGCTGAAACCAAGCATAGGATCACAAATGCTATGCTCCACGCCAAAATTGAGGCAACCGTTTTAAACTCTATGCCCAAATTCGAGAAGCAATGGCGCCCATGGGTTAAACACTTCTTGCCACAAGACCTAGACGCCAACCTTTTTCTCCCATAATAACCCTCCATCATTGCTTTTAATTCTCCACTAATGCAAGAAGCAGCGTTCTCCATCCGACTACCCAACCCCTCTATTCTTCTGATATCAACCACTTTACCCCTTCTTCACCCATTTTCTCCCCTCTCTTTCCTCTATCTAGTCTATCCTCTCCTACCTATTCAAAACAATGCAGCATACTTTAAACCTTTGAGATCTCTCCACTATACAGTGATGCACTGCTCGCTCATATTCACGCCGAAGCAAATACCCTACTTGACAATTATACCTATTGCTGATTGTAATCCCTCCCCTTAATGTTCCCATGTCTTTGAAGATACTCTAGATCTGTCAAAATGTATTTTACTACTGATGCTGCACTATGATGCCATTGGACCCTCCGGTCCTTATTGTTGTAACCTTTTTATTCTTCTGACCTCTTAATAAAAAGTTTGAACAAGAGATAAATAGTAGGACACAGTGAGTATTCTATGCTTTATTCCCCTCTCACTGTGTCCATTGCAGCCACGATCTCCTTCTGCACTTCGCTGTAATCCACTCGCTTCTTCATATCTCCTTAGGACTGCAGCTCAGAGCCGAACGGAGCTTCTCCGTATCACTCCGCCGGAACTAACAAAATAGTGGGGCAGCATGATGTTCATGTGCCCGAAAATAAAGAAATAGTCCCTCCACTGCACTCCCCTCCTGGGCCCCTCTGTTGACCTGATGGGGCCCAGGAAAATTATATGAAACCCCTCTGTAAACAAGTAGGAGTCGGAGAGGATTTTAAAAAATATATATTTTTTTAAATGCTGTAATTAACTGTAATGATGGCTGGGCCCCTCTGTGCAGCTGATGGGGGGCGGGCCCAGTACAACAGGGCTGGTTGTACTGCCCTATCAGCGGCCCTGCATGTGACACATGCATATCAATTAGGAAAAAGGTACTTCAATTTTTTTTTTTTATTAAAATAATTACAGTGCCATCATCCACATAGAGAAACAGAAGGGATAATATGAATTAAACAGTGTGTGTTTAGTATCACTTGAATACATACATACAATATACAAACAGATATTATCAGCAAAGGGCCCAACAAGAGTCCTGGGTGAATTGTGCACATATACCCGGGTAAATATAGTTATTAATAGAGATACCTTCAGATAAATGTTGTAGCAAAGTCCAGTTGCAGGAGCTCCTGGGGATGAGTTCAGTGTGGCATCTCTCGTTGTGTCAGAGACCTAAAGACAAGATCAGCAATGATGGGGAAATCCTCCATCTGTTGTCCAAAAAGCCTGGAACCGTGGGGTGGCACTGGAACTCAGAGTTGCCTATCTTCTCTGCACTTCAATACCCACCCTTGGAAGCTTTTAATATGTAATGCAACCTGATCCCTACCATAAGTGGCCATCAGATGTCTAGCCTGGTTGGATCCTATGTTGGTTATCAAGCCCTAAGCTAAATCTAGCTATAAAATCCCAGACCAGAAGGGACGGGGTTAACTAAAATAGCAAGAGCTGTATATAAACTCTATTGCAATAAACAGGTTCACCTACTAATATACAGCAAGGTGACCACTACGCATATACAGTAGCACAGACCAAGCTATCTGACACTGTGCATGTGATAATGACAAAGACAGGGCAAAAAAAAGTCTGTCACAAGGATATAGATATACACTGAAGAAACTATAGGAAGCTGCAGTTAAACTATTAGAACATAGGTAGAGTTGAGTGAACACCTGAACGTTCGGGTTCGGAGGGTCCGAACAAACTCTGGAAAAAAGAACGTTGCCCGAATGTTATCCCGGACTTGATTGAAGTCAATGGGGACCCAAACTTTTAGGCACAAAAATGGCTGTAACAAAGTCCTGGAAAGTGCTAGAGGGATGCAAAAGGAAGTAAAATGGGGGTAAGAGTAGGGCAAGTGCCCTACAAAAAAATGGGGATAGGGAAAATAAATTAAAATCAAATAAAAAAAATGGGAAGGGGGGTGGATGTGGAGTAGGAGCCTAGAGGTTGACTAGGCTGTGACCATGGCAGTGTAGGTGGAAGTGGCGGTGGCCGAGGAGGAGGAGGAGGTAGCCAGCACTGTATTTTTTTTTTTGTTTGTTTATAATTGGGGTAGCCCCCAAAATATTGAGGCCTATTCAAAAAAACAAGTATACGAATGGCTGTGTGAGTCCGGTCTAAATGTTTATTCTGCACAAGGTACAGACAAGTCCTGTGGGATCCATGCCTGATTTATTTTAATAAATGTTAGCTTGTCCACATTGGCTGTTGGCAAACAGCTGCACTTGTCTATGATAACGCCTCCTGCCGTGCTAAACACACGTTCAGACCAGTGTTGCCAACCGCCAGTAAATTTACTGACAGTTTGTAAAAATCAGTGATTTTTACAACTGTCTATAAATATCAGGGTCTGATAATTTGTCATGCTGTGCTGACTTTTTAAGTGTAAACCGGGCAAACTACTTGATATGGGTATTGGCAGTGTTTCAATGTTGTGTTTAAAGATCAATTGTCTTAGTTTTTAATAGGAGTTCAGTTATTTTTCAGGTTGCCAGTAAAAAATGTGCTCTGCCAGTAAATTTTCCATGTTTTGCCAGTAAAAAATGCTGCGGGAGGTTGGCAACACTGGTTCAGACAATACACTGGCAGCAGGGCAGGCCAGCACCTCCAAGGCATAAACGGCAATCTCAGGCCATGTGGCCAATTTGGAGACCCAGAAGTTGAATGGGGCAGACCCATCAGTCAGTACGTGTAGGCGTGTGCACACATACTCTTGCACCATGTTGATGAAATGCTGCCTCCTGCTAAGACATTGTCTATCGGCTGGTGGTGCTGTTTGTTGTGGCGGGCTGCTGACAAAGCTTTGCCACATTTCAGCCATGCTAACCATGCCTTCTGAGGTGCTGGCGGTGGCACAGCTGCGTTGGTGGCCTCTTCCTCCTCCTCCTCTGCCTTCGCCTTGTGCTTCCGCTGAGCCCCCGGTGTCATCATTTGGGAATGCCCTCAGCAGCGCCTCTACCAGTGTGCGCTTGTAGTCGCGCATCTTCCTCTCACGCTCCAGTGAGGGAATTTAGGACGGCACGTTGTCCTTGTAACGGGGATGCAGCAGGGTGGCCACCCAGTAATCAGAAGACGTTACAATGTGGGCAACACGGCTGTCGTTGCGCAGGCACTGCAGCATGTAGTCGGCCATGTGTGCCAGGCTGCCCAGAGGCAAAGACAAGCTGTCCTATGTGGGAGGTATATCATCTGTGTCCTCTGTATCCCCCCAGCCACGCTCCAGTGATGCCCACGAGCTGCGTTGGGTGCCACCCTGCTGCGATTCCTCCTCCTCCTCATCTTCCTTGTCCTCCTCGTCCTCCAGACCTGTGCCCTGGCTTGAATATTTTTGACCTGGCCTATGCTGGTGCAGGAACCCACCCTCCAAGCCACTTGCAAATGACTGGCCTGATAACCGTGGAAATGACCCCTCTTCCTCCTCCTCCTCCTCATCCTCCTGTGCCACATCCTCTTCCATCATGGCCCGAAGTGTTTTTTCAAGGAGACATAGAAGTGGTATAGTAACGCTGATAACAGCATCATCGGCACTGGCCATGTTGGTGGAGTACTCAAAACACTGCAATACGCTACACAGGTTTCGCATGGAGGCCCACTAGTTGGTGGTGAAGTGTTGCTGTTCCGCAGAGCGACTGACCCGTGCGTGCTGCAGCTAAAAACTCCACTATTGCCTGCTGCTGCTCACACAGTCTCTCCAGCATGTGCAAGGTGGAGTTCCACCTTGTGGTAGCCGGACTTTTTATTTTGGTGCAAGAAATGCACTGCTCACACCAACAGCTGGAAGCTCTCCCTTTAGAACTAGGAGATGATTTTTGAACAATAAATAATCTGTCCCTTTCACCTCAAAAATCGACGTCGTGCGTGCCCAGTCAGCGAGACGCCTTGTCGTTGTGAAGTGGTGGTTGATCACCCGGAGGTACGCTTTGGACACATCGCATAACGTCACAAAACTCATGAGGTGGTTGTACCGGTCACGGCTACTACGACAATAGTCGCAATGATATGGTGAAGATACAGAGGAACTTTTTTGTGAAGCCCGGTACTACCTTCTCCTACACCGTGTCCTCCTACTCCTCCTCCTCCTCCTTCTCCCCAGTAAAGGTGCCAATAGTCCGGTCAGTAAACGTTCACCGAACCTCCCACCCAA
>BLSH010551529.1:36037-50210 GCA_018402905.1 Glandirana rugosa | reverse complement strand
TGTGAGGGGGGAAACTTTTCAAGATGGGTGGTGACCATGGCGGCCATTTTGAAGTCAGCCATTTTGAATCCAACTTTTGTTTTTTCAATAGGAAGAGGGTCATGTGACACATCAAACTTATTGGGAATTTCACAAGAAAAACAATGGTGTTTGGTTTTAACGTGACTTTATTCATTCATTAGTTATTTACAAGTTTCTGACCACTTATAAAATGTGTTCAATGTACTGCCCATTGTGTTGGATTGTCAATGCAACCCTCTTCTCCCACTCTTCACACACTGATAGCAACACCGCAGGAGAAATGCTAGCACAGGCTTCAAGTATCCGTAGTTTCAGGTGCTGCACATCTCGTATCTTCACAGCATAGACAATTGCCTTCAGATGACCCCAAAGATAAAAGTCTAAGGGGGTCAGATCGGGAGACCTTGGGGACCATTCAACTGGCCCACGACGACCAATTCACTTTCCAGGAAACTGTTCATCTAGGAATGCTCGGACCTGACACCCATAATGTGGTGGTGCACCATCTTGCTGGAAAAACTCAGGGAACGTGCCAGCTTCAGTGCATAAAGAGGGAAACACATCATCATGTAGCAATTTCGCATATCCAGTGGCCTTGAGGTTTCCATTGATGAAGAATGGCCCCACTATCCTTGTACCCCATATACCACACCATACCATCAATTTTTTGGTTCCAACAAAATGGCTGATTTCAAAATGGCCGCCATGGTCACCACCCATCTTGAAAAGTTTCCCCCCTCACATATACTAATGTGCCACAAACAGGAAGTTAATATCACCAACCATTCCTATTTTATTAAGTTGTACCCATATAAATGGCCCACCCTGTACTTTAATAATGCTTACATGAAAAGCTAGAAAGCACTCAAAAAAGATATATAACTGTTATGAGTGCAAAAGGTTGTCTAAAAAAAAAATTACGCCTTGAAGAATAAATACTTAGCAAACAGTTTGTTCCTGTTTCTTTTTTTATATAAAATAATGTAATTTTAAAAACTGTTTTGGTGCTTTTACCATCTCACTTCAGTGTAGTTCAGCAACGTCCCTGTCTTATGCTGCCTGTCACACATAATTTTCATTTCCAATGTCTGTCTGGGACTCTTGAACTGGAAGTACGTGTAAAACCCAGTGGAACTTGCTGGCACAAGCATGAAAAAGTGGACTCTGTTACCAAGGAAACAATATGTCTGCTACCCTCATGTGGAACGCAACCATCTTAGGCATGGTGGATTGTATTACCCAGGGGATCAAGGCATCAAAAGTTACAACAGCAGCCAAAAAAGATGCAGAAGAAATACCTTGGCAGTTAAGGAGTGGGATTCTTAAACCATTTAATTGAAATTAAAAAAAAAACAACTTTTTAATATATTAAAATAAAATTAAGCATACTTTAGAAAAAATGTTTTTAGAATGTATTATGCATGTTGCAGATACTTTCATGCTATATAGCTATAAAAAACAAATATTTTTTTTCCGATACAGTATGACAAAATGTTTGGGACATGCTGATTGACTTCTCTGGGCAACATATGTAGCTCCCTGAGTGGCCATGCACATACGACTTGCAGTATTTTGAACCACCTCAAGCAATAATGCGTTATGTGTGCTGAAAATGATCATTATTCTGTTAGCTAAATGTACCACTGACAATTCTTCTTCCTATTGATTTTTATTGCATTGCAGATTTATATACGGTACAAAACTATTTTCTTACTGCTGACTGAATCATACTGTATACCTCGAAAATCCTTTGAACAAAGAGATATTTGACTGAAAGCGTTCATTATTGCATGCATGCTGGAAAGACCCTTAGCATGTTTCATAGCTGTCCCCTTTTCTTCAAAAATTAAAGAAAGCAGCTTTTTATGGTACTTGTTTTGCAATAGAATATCTGCATGGTAAGAGTTAAAAAGCTGATGGTTGACAGGAAAGCAGGCTGAGTCTGTTACACTTTTTAGTGCCTTGCACCTCCAATATACACTCAACATATACTCTTTTGCTAATTATAAATTGATGAGCTGCTTGCAAGTTCTTTTGTTTGCAGAGTTTGCAACACACTCTCGCATGGCAAGTCCTTAATTGCCTTGGGCAAGTCTCAACATTTCATGTATTACAGTACTCACACCATCAATAAGCAAATTCATATATAATTTCTTATTTATGGAAATACTTTCTTGCAAACATTTCTATAGAATCTACAAAAAAAAAAAAAAAATACATTTTTTCTAGCTTGATTGATAGCATTGATAGTTTTAAAACAACTAGTGTTACCATACAAAAAATGAAAAATAATAGGCAAGATAAGAATGAGGGAACTGAAGGTTAATAAGGAGTTAAAGTGTTACTAAACCCACAACAGTAAAATCAGTCTGTATATTAGGGTTGCCACCTCATCACTTTAAACCCGAACACATATGAATCACACAGGTTCTGAAGCTACTTTAACCACTTGCCGACCGTCAATCGGCAATTGACGGCGGCAAAGTGGCGCTGTAAGGCAAATCGCCGTCATATGACGGCAGCCGCCAGATCGCGCACAGTGAGCGCGCGCCACCAGAGGCGCGCCCGCGTGCTCATTGTGTCCGGGGAGGGCCGGGGAGCGGGTGCGGCGGCTTCGATTGCCGCCGGCCACCCGCGATGCCCCCCCCGGAGTGAAGGAGCGGAGGTCCGTGTAAGTAAACACGGACCTCCGCTCTGTGTGAGGGGGAAGGGCTGTGATCACAGCCTTCCTGTACGTGAAGGCTGTGACCACTTCCCTTCCCCAGCTAGGGCAGCCCCCATACAGTGAGAACACGCCCAGGGAACATAGTTAACCCTTAGAGCGCCCCCTGCAGGTTAACCCCATTCACTGCCAATGGCATTTACACAGTAATCAGTGCATTTTTATAGCACTAATCGCTGTATAAATGCCAATGGTCCCAAAAAAGTGTCAAAATGTTCCGACATGTCCCCTGAAATATCGCAGTACCGCTAAAAATCGCAGATCGCCGCCATTATTAGTAAAAAATAAAAACCCCAAAAATGAATTCTCATCATCCGTAAACGCGACCACTTTTGCGCAAACCAATCAATAAACACCGATTGCAATTTTTTTTTATCGCAAATATGATGAAGAATATAAATCGGCCAAAAACGGTGAAAAAAAATGCTTTTTTATATATTTTTTTTAATTTGTATTTTAGCAAAAAGTAAGAAATTTGTTTTTTTTTTTTTGCAAAATTGTCACTCTTCTTTTGTTTATAGCGGCGATCAGAAATGACGCAGCGGTGATCAAATACCACCAAAAGAAAGCTCTATTTGTGGGAAAAAAAGGATGCAAATTTCGTTTGGGTACAACGTCGCACGACTGCACAATTTTCAGTTAAAGCGACGCAGCGCCGAATCGCAAAAAGGGCTCCGGTCCTAAAGCTGGAAATCCTTCCGGTCCTTAAGTGGTTAATGCAGGTAAGGCACCAAGTGAGTTTAATTACCACCTTAATCAGCCTCAGAACCTGTGTAATTAATATGTGTTTGGTTTTAAAGGGATGAGGTGGCAACCCTACTGTATATGCAGTAAATCATGCTTGTTATACTCACTTTGGAACCTATGGGGTTAATCCTCTGCATTGTGTAAAAAAGCTGCTTGATCCTGTCTTCTCTGTCCCCAACCCATCTCCTGCTAGAACAGAGGCTAGGGGACAAGTTTCACATGCTCAGTTTGGTGTGTATTGCTAGAGAGTTTTTATTTTTATTAGAGTGCAAGTGATCAGCACAGGTCAGAGGTCCTGCAGCCTTAGGCCTCATACACACGGACGTTTCTAAAAAAATAAACAAAACGTCGGGCCCGACGTCAAGAAAAAATATACAGGACACAGACTGTAGCCAGAACACAGGTATTGTAGCCAGGACACAGGGATTTTATCCAGGACACAGACTGTAGCCAGAACACAGGTATTGTAGCCAGGACACAGGGATTTTATCCAGAACACAGGTATTGTAGCCAGGACACAGGGATTTTATCCAGGACACAGACTGTAGCCAGAACACATAAGGGATGAGTAAGGTAGATTCACATTAAACAGAGCTGTGCTGCTTCTAAGAGCCGTTCTGTGCTGTGTAACTGTGATTAAACACATTGGAATGCAGAGAATGCTGAGAAAGCAGAGAGAGAGCTGCAGCTCTTCACGGAGATCAGGAGGTGGGCGGGACTGAACAGCTAACATCAGCTTGTCCCGCCCACCTCCCCCACCTCCCGACATCAAGCTGAGAATCTGACACCTCTCTCAGCATTCTTTGCAATCCAATGTGTTTAGTAACACTGACAAAGCACAAAACGGCTCTTAGAAGCAGCACGGCTCTGTTTAATGTGAATCTACTCATCACCCACAGACACGGACTCGAGTATAAGCCGAGGGGGGTCTTTTTCAGCACAAAAAATGTGCTGAAAAACTTGGCTTATACTCGAGTATATACGGTATATATATATATAGAGAGAGAGAGAGCGAGAGCGAGCGAGAAAGAGATAGAGAGAGAAAGATATATAAATATATATATATATATATATATATATATATATATATATATATATATATATATCTTTCTCTCTCAATCTCTCTCTCTCTACATATATATGTATATAATGTATATACAGTGGGTACGGAAAGTATTCAGATTCCCTTAAATTTTCCACTCTTTGTTATATTGCAGCCATTTGCTAAAATCATTTAAGTTCATTTTTTTCCCTCATTAATGTACACACAGCACCCCATATTGACAGAAAAACACAGAATAGTTGACATTTTTGCAGATTTATTAAAAAAGAAAAACTGAAATATCACATGGTCCTACGTATTCAGACCCTTTGCTGTAACACTCATATATTTAACTCAGGTGCTGTCCATTTCTTCCGATCATCCTTGAGATGGTTCTACACTACACCTTCATTTGAGTCCAGCTGTGCTTGATTTTACTGATTGGACTTGATTAGGAAAGCCACACACCTGTCTATATAAGACCTTACAGCTCACAGTGCATGTCAGAGCAAATGAGAATCATGAGGTCAAAGGAACTGCCTGAAGAGCTCAGAGACAGAATTGTGGTAAGGCACAGATCTGGCCAAGGTTGCAAAAAAATTTCTGCTGCACTTAAGGCTCCTAAGAGCACAGTGGCCTCCATAATCCTTAAATGGAAGACGTTTGGGACGACCAGAGTGCAAGTGATCAGCACAGGTCAGAGGTCCTGCAGCCTTAGGCCTCATACACACGGACGTTTCTAAAAAAATAAACAAAACGTCGGGCCCGACGTCAAGAAAAAAAAGTCGGCGTTATGCATCAGCGTTTTTGAGCGTTAGTGAACGTCGGCGTCAATAGTCGTTTTTTTAAAAATATCATCCCTCTGCTATTTTTCAACCTTAAAACGTTGGCGTCAAAAAACGCCGGAAAACGCCGGTATAATAATAGGTGGCGTTTGTTGCCGTTTGTTGGCAAATTGTGGCATCGGCGTCAAAAAATGCCAAAACGTTACAGCCTCAGAACGCGATGGCTGTGGGTTCTAGTTTCAGCTCACTAACGCCGACGTCATCTACAGCTCAAAAACACTGACGTTTTTATGGGGCCATTGACTAACATGGAGAGCTGCAAAAAATGCCAGAAAACGCCGGCGTCAAAAAACGTCCGTGTGTATGAGGCCTTATAGGACAATCAGAGCAGAATGAAAATTCCTCCTATAAGCTTTAACCAGACACTGTTAGAAGGCACACAATTGCTCTAACTGCTAATGAAAAAAGGTATTTAACTGTTTATATTTACTAAAATAATTGCATTTCCATGTTCTGTATACTGTGGGAGACCAGATATAGTGAATGCATGGTCCTGGGTTTAGTAACACTTTATTTGTTAATTCTTGTAAGGATCCTTTAAGGGCTCATGCATACAGGTTTATATGGATCATAACACAGCAGTACTGTAGACCAGTCTATTTCAACCAGGGTGCCTTGAGGTTTCTTCAGGGGTGCCTTGGCAAAATGCATAAAAATTGCCCCAACATTGTATACAAGCTGGTGGGTGGATGAAACCTGCCTTTTGGTTACACAAAGCCACACATTTTCATTATACACCATTTAATCTAACCTCCTAATGACCAATGATCTTCTCAGTTGATAAGGAGGATGCCAGGTGCCGGCATATCATCCTTGTTTGACCCTCCCTTGCCTCTCTTCATCAGCTTTGGGGTCTCATTAGCTGAGAGATGGAGAAAAACTGAGGGAGAAGAGAGACACTGGAATACTAGTCAGTGCCATTTTACAAAAGTGTATTTGCTTTGGAACAATAAATCACCTAAAACATTGGGTGTCCTTTGTGTATTGAAGTTGCTGCATTATGTAAAACTATTAGAATCATTTTTACATTTTAGAATGGGACACCTCAAGATTGTCCATAATTTTGGAGGGTGCCTTGACTGAAAAAAGGTTGAGAAACCCTGCTGCAGACTATAGGGCTCATCCGCACAACTGCTTTATGGTCAGTTTTCCCCCTAGAGCTGAGCTGGGTAAATCAAAACAAAAAAACCCTGCGTTCATGGTTTGGTTTTTTAACCACTTGCCGGCCGCAGTCTGACGGCGACAGAGTGGCTTGTTATCGCAAACCGCGTCATACGACGGCGGCTGCGATAACTAGTGCTGTGAGCACGCGCGCGCACTGTGTCGGTGGGGGCCAGGGAGCGGGTGCGGCAGACTCGATCGCCGCCGGCTACCCATGATGGCCCCCCCGCAGTGAAAGAACGGAGGTCCGTATATGTAAACATGGATCTCCGTTCTGTTGAAGGGGGAGGGGCGATGATCACAGGCTTCCTGTGATCATCCCCTTTCCCCAGCCAGGGCAGCCCCCATACAGTTAGAACATGCCCAGGGAACACTGTTAACCCTTAGAGCGCCCCCTGCAGGTTAACCCCATTCAATGCCAATGGCATTTACACAGTAATCAGTGCATTTTTACAGCACTGATCGCTGTATAAATGCCAATGGTCCCAAAAAAGTGTCAGAATGGTCCGACATGTCCTCTGCAATATCGCAGTACCGCTAAAAATCGCAGATCGCCGCCATTACTAGTAAAAAAAAAAATCCAGAAATGAATTCTCATCGTCCGTAAACGCGGCAACTTTTGCGCAAACCAATCAATAAATGCCGAATGCGATTTTTTTTTTACCAAAAATATGAGGAAGAATATAAATCGACCAAAACCCTTAGAAAAAAATGTTTTTTTATATTTTTTTTGGGATTTGTATTTTAGCAAAAAGTAAGAAATTTGGGGTTTTTTTGCAAAATTGTCGCTCTTCTTTTGTTTATAGCGGTGATCAGAAATGGTGCAGAGGTGATCAAATACCACCAAAAGAAAGCTCTATTTGTGGGAAAAAAAGGAAGCAAATTTTGTTTGGGTACAACGTCGCACGACCGCACAATTGTCAGTTAAAGCGACGCAGTGCCGAATCGCAAAAAGTGCTCTGGTCCTAAAGTGTGAAATCCTTCCGGGGCTGAAGTGGTTAAGTACATTACGTGTTACGCCATCAAACTTGTGTGAACATTTACATGCACACATAAATAAAGTCATTCATTCTGCATGACTGAAGGCCAGCATTGTTCCACACCAGCCGCTGCCTACACCTTATGTTGACATCATCCTCAAGGCTCTAAATGGGTCATCACTAGGCAGTGGCAAAGGTGCAGAATGACCTCGGCCCTCAGCCATTCACAATGACTGAAGGCCTAGGTCATTCTGCTCCTGTGCTTTCACCGCTGCTTAGTGATTGGCTCATATAGTGCTGGTTGTAAACGTAAACAAAGCATAGGCTGTGGCAACACAAGCACAGAATGATCTTTGCCTTCAGTCATTCTGAATGGCTGAGGTCATTCTGCACCCTTACGACCAGTGGCGGCTGGTGCTCAAAATTTTTTTTGGGGGGGGGGCACAAACAAATTGAAAAATTAACCTGTTAGTAATGCAGGACTGTAAATAGCCATTTATCAGATGCTTTTGTATATTAATATTGAATATATTTATCAACTGTTAAAGAATGCAATGAATCAAAATCAATTGCAGCCTCACTGTGTCCTTCAAATGCAGCCTCACCATGCCCGTCAATTGCAATCTCACTGTGCCCACCAATTTCAGCCTCACTTTGCCCGTCAAATGCAGCTTCACTGTGCCCATCAATGCATCCTCACTGTGCCCATTATGACAGGTTCCCACCATCCTTATGCTGAGTTCCCGGGTCTGAGAGAAAGAAAGAGAGAGAGAGAGAAATGGAGAGACACAGAGACAGAGCGAATGAGCTGAATGAGCTGGGGAAATAAACCACAAAAAAAATGTAGAACGATATTCGTATAAAATAATCGCTGACAAAATAACTAGTAAGACTTACTCCTGCTTCTAAATAAGGGGAGAAAATAATGAAAATAATAATATATGCAGCCATAAATAAAAATATATATGGTGTTTCAAGCCTCAGTCGGATGACCTAAAATTAATCTTATATTCATATTAGTCACAGTAAATGTAAACTCTCTATACACATAAAATACTAATCTCATCATTTATAGTTTAGCCATATATGCCTTTAGGTCTAAAAATTAGAGGATGAAAACTCACTTGACCTATGTTTTGGCTATTAATAATTGTATTATTATGATCCTGAAATGAATACATGCATAAATCTGGTCAGTGTTTCCCACTTTTTTACCAGTTACCAAAGTTCAAAATGGAGTGACAGTAATATATGATAATGACACTGCAAGGTACATTACAGGAGAGAGAGAGGGAGAGAGAGAGAGATAAAGAGAGAGAGATAGCGATAGAGAGAGAGAGAAGAGAGAGAGAAAGTGATAGAGGGAGATAGAGATAGAGAGAGAGATAGCGATAGAGGGAGAGAGAAAGAGAGAGGGATATATATATATATATATATATATATATATAAACACAGTATATATATAGAGAGAGAGAGAGAGAGAGAGAGAGAGAGAGAGAGAGAGATAGAGAGAGAAAGATATATATATATCTTTCTCTCTCTATCTCTCTCTCTCTCTCTCTACATATATATATACAGTGGGTACGGAAAGTATTCAGACTCCCTTAAATTTTTCACTCTTTGTTATATTGCAGCCATTTGCTAAAACCATTTAAGTTCATTTTTTTCCCTCATTAATGTACACACAGCACCTCATATTGACAGAAAAACACAGAATTGTTGACATTTTTGCAGATTTATTAAAAAAGAAAAACTGAAATATCACATGGTCCTAAGTATTCAGACCCTTTGCTGTGACACTCATATATTTAACTCAGGTGCTGTCCATTTCTTCTTTTTTTTTTTTTTTTTCCAAAATAAAGTTTTATTAAGAATAAAACATGTTTACAGAGCAAGGATTATGGTGACAAGAAGTACATTTTGTGAGATAATAGTATAATCAGAATACAGATCCTTGTCGACAATACCCAACAGTATGTTATACTTTCATTAGAATGGGGTCAGTACATCGAAATTTAGTGATGTCAAGATTGGTTTGCTATGTATATAGAGAGCTTTAGGGTTTGGGTCCTCTGCGTCCAGCGCAGGAGGGGGGTGTGGAGCGTTAATGTGGTAGATGTAGTTTACATGTGATTGGGTATGGTTGAGGGGGGTGGGAGAGATGAGGGAGGGGGATGGAGGGGAGGGCTGTGAAGGGAATATTACCTGTTAGGCTGTTGTATGGCGAGATTTAACCATTGTTGTGTCTATGTTTGGCTAGTGTTCTGTGGTTTTGTAGAGTTTTCGGTCATAAGGTACACTCTAGAGGTTGGAGTAAAATGTCAGAGGTGTTCCATGTTGTCTAGGTTCTTCCATGAGCAGTGTGTGTCAGTCAGGGGAGATGGAATGAGGGGGTCGTGTTTACAGGTGGTTTATCGGGGTAGAGATTTTCATAGTTTGTTTGTAGAGGTCGGTTGTTTGGAAGTGTGTCCAGCAGGCCCAGCGTTTCGTATAGGTTTTAGGACTGTTATGAGAGATGGCAATGAGTTCCTCCATCTCTGCGATCTTGTCTATTTGTCTGAACCAGTCTGTCATGGATGGGGATTTGGTAGTGCCCCACAATCTGGGTATACACAGTTTTGCAGCGTTTATCATAGCCATAGCCAGTGATTTGTGATAGGTCATGTCTGAGTGTGATTGGTGGTGTAAGAGGTATTGTTCCGGTGTATATTCTAGTGGAAATGTGGAGATGGAGCGTATCTTGTCGTGAACTTGTTTCCAGAATGTGGAGATGTTGGGACAGTCCCACCAAATGTGTTGGAGTGTTCCTGTTGTCTGGGAGCATCTCCAGCATTTGTCTGAGATGTTCCTATTAAATTTTGCTAAAAGTGATGGGGTGCGATACCATTGTGAGACTAGTTTATAATTGTTTTCTTGAATGGAGACATTCAAGGAGCCTTTGTGTATGTGGTGGAATATGTTGGTCCAATCCGATTCTGAGAGGTTGGTTTGGAGGGACTGGGCCCATGATTCGCAGTTTTTACTATTGTTAGGGGGTCTGGATTCCCAAAGCATATTGTGTATAAGGGAAATCACATGTCTTATTGGTTTTTCATCCATACACATGGAGTCAAACAGGGGGGGGGTCAGGTGGTGGCGTTTTGTGAGCTTTGAGGTGTTTGACAAAGTGTTGGATCTGAATGTATCCGAAGGGATCAAGTTGGTTGGTTTTGCGGTCTCTATTTATGAGAGATCGGTCGTAAATCGTCCCGTTCTCTGTGATATGGTGTAACCTTAATCCCGTCGGTGGTTGATTTTTTGCCAAGGGATGGGAGTCTGTGCCCGGGGGGAAACTCGGATTGTGAAGTATTGGGGTTAGGGGACCAGGACATGCCGAGATCTGGTATTTTTGATTGGCTGTGTCAAAGACGGATAGAGATGGGCCAATTGTGGGATGTAGCGTGAGTTCTAGTGGTCTGTGGTTTTTCTTCAACCAGGGGGTTTGGGCTGTAGGGGTTGGTGAAAAGGAATGTTCCAGTGTTACCCAGTCCTTAGATTGGTGGTGCACGTTCCAGTCCAATACTCTTTGCAGGTGACAGGACATGTAATATCTGTATATTTCGGGCAGGCCGGTGCCTCCTTTAAGTTTGGGTTTTGTGAGTTGAGAAAATTTAATCCTGGGGGTTTTATAGTTCCAGACAAAGTCTTTGAACAGTTTTCTGCTGTAGTCAAAGAAGGATTTGGGTAAGGAGATGGGGATTGTCTGTAGGAGGTAGAGGAGGCGGGGTAGGACATTCATCTTTAGGATCGCTATCCTCCCGAACCAGGAAAATTTAGTTTTATTCCATCTTTTTAGATCTTCGGCAATGGTTTTGAGGGTGGGAAGGAAGTTAAGGGCGTATAGGTTTGTTAATTTTGAGGGGACTTGGATGCCCAGATAGGTTATGGCTTCTGTGGTCCATTCAAATGGGAATGTCCGTTTGCAATGTGCCAATTGCTCTTTGGGTAATGTGATGTTCAGGGCTTGGGATTTGGTATAGTTAATTTTCAAATGAGAGATGAAGTGAAAGAGGTCCAGGTCAGCTAGGAGGTTGGGGATTGTGATGAGTGGTTGAGAAAGAAAGAGGAGGATGTCATCTGCATAGGCAGCTATTTTGAACTGTTTCTTTTGGATATCTATTCCGTGGATGTTTTTGTTCATTCTAACCATGTTTAAGAAGGGTTCTAGGGTGAGGACAAAGAGTGTGGGGGATAAGGGACATCCTTGTCGCGTCCCATTGTGAATGGAAAAGGCGTCTGACAGGGTGCCATTTGCTCTGACTCGTGCTGTAGGGTGCGAGTATAAGGACATGATGGAGCATATGAGATTGTTTCCTAGTCCGAATTTGTGTAGGACGGCGTTAAGGTAATCCCAGGCCACCCTGTCAAACGCCTTTTCTGCGTCAAGGGAAAGAAAGAACCCCGGGTGTTTGGATTTTGTTAGCCAGTGGTGTATGTTGATCGCTTTCAGCGTGTTGTCTCTAGCCTCTCTGCCGGGTATAAAACCAACTTGGTCTGTAGAGATGGTAGAGTCAAGAAGTGAGAGGAGGCGATTGGAGATAATTTTGGCGTAGATTTTGATATCTGTATTTAACAGCGAAATGGGTCTGTAGCTGGGGGGTCTTTCGATGTCCTTGCCTGGTTTGGGGATTAGGCAGATGTGGGCGTCTAATAGATTTTGTGGCGATGTTTGGGGTGTGGCTAGAAGATTAAAGGCTTTGAGGAAAGAGGGGCATAGAGAGTCGTGAAAAGTTTTGTAGTACGATAAACAGAAGCCATCAGGGCCTGGGCTCTTGCCCGTTTTCATTTGTTTGATAGCTAGTGTGAATTCTAATTTCGATATCGGATTTTCTAGTGTCTGTCTCTGTTCAGGGGATATTGGTTTAGGGCCGTACTCTGTCAGGAAGTCTGTAATTATCTCAGTTCTGGACTTAGGGTTTTTGTTCGGTTTAGGGACTGGGGGGAGATTGTATAGTTCCTGGTAGTGGAGGGCGAATTGTCTCGCAATGTCTTCGTTTTTGTGTAATAAGTTGTTTTGGCGGTCTCGTATGGCTCTTATGAGCGTGCTAGCTTTTTTGGTTTGGAGGGCGTGGGCAAGTAGTTTACCACTTTTGTTGCCATGCTCGTAAAAGAGTCTGTTGATGAGCGTGAAGCGTCTATGTGTTTGTTTAAGCAGTTCAGATCGAAGGTCTTCTCTAATCTCTTTCGAGTTTTTCTAGTGTTTGTTTTAATTGTGAAAGTTTATGTGCTTTTTCTAGGTCACGTATTTGGGATAGTAGTTTATCTATTTTGAGTTTTTGTTGTTTGCGTTTCATTGATGCTTTTTGGATTAGGATGCCTCTAATCACGCACTTATGGGTTATGGGAGTTACGTCCGGGGTGTCGTTAGTTGTGAAGAAGTTTCTAAGGTGGCCTGTGATTTCTGTCAAAGTGACTTGATCCGTTAAAAGGGAGGGGTCCAGTCTCCAAATGTTGTGTGCAGTAATTTTTTCGGGGAATGATATAGTCACCGTGGTCGGGTTATGGTCAGAGAGAAATTGGGGTTCAATGGTGGCTTCCTTGAGGCAGGAGAGGTCTGCTTGTGATAGGAAGATGTAGTCAATCCTAGAGTACCTATTGTGGGGGGTGGAGTAAAATGTGTAATCTTTCGTACGGGGATGGAGGATCCTCCATGTGTCATGTAAGGAAAGTGTATTTAAATGAGATTTGATGCGTTTGAGAGCTGTGTAGGTGAGTGTGGAAGAGCCGGATGATGTGTCCTCTATTGGGTTCAAGGCTACATTAAAGTCACCCCCTAGGATGAGAATGCCCGATTGGAAGGAGGAAAGTTGAAGAGCTATGTGATTGAAAAAGCTAACTTGGGCTGAATTGGGACTGTATATGTTAGCGATGGTTATAGGGCGGTTCCATAGTTTCCCTTTAATGAAGCAAAAGCGTCCGCTTTCGTCCATTAGGGAGTCTGTGACGTCGAGTGGGAGATTTTTAGCAACTAGTATAGATGTACCTTTGGTTTTGGCTATAGGATTGGGAGCGTGGAACACTGTGGGGAAGTCTTTGTTTTGTAATTTAGGGATGTGGTTTGTTTTGAAGTGCGTTTCCTGTAGTAGGACTACATCTGCTTTGGTTTTTTTGAGATAGAGCATGAGTTGGGATCTTTTTTCGGGTGAATTAAGTCCTTTTACATTAACCACTTGACAACTGGGCACTTAAACCCCCTTAACAACCAGACCAATTTTCAGCTTTCAGCGCTCTCACACTTTGAATGACAATTACTCAGTCATGCAACACTGCACCCAAATGAAATTTGCGTCCTTTTTTTCACACAAATAGAGCTTTCTTTTGGTGGTATTTAATCATCTCTGGGTTTTTTATTTTTTGCGCTATAATTAAAAAAAAGACCGAAAATTTTGTAAAAAAATGAATTTTTCTTAGTTTCTGTTATAAAATTTTGCAAATTAGTAATTTTTCTTCATAAATTTTGGCCAAAATTTATACTGCTACCTATCTTTGGTAAAAAAAAAAAAAAATATTGTATATTATTTGGTCTTTGTGAAAGTTATAGAGTCTGCAAGCTATGGTGCCAATCACTGAAAATTGATCACACTTGATTTACTGACAGCCTATCTCACGTCACAAC
>BLSH010551529.1:1990-24766 GCA_018402905.1 Glandirana rugosa | reverse complement strand
GTCTTTGGGAAATAGACATATGAGTGCTGCCAGCATTGCTGCAGAGGTTGAAGGGGTGGGGGGGTCAGCCTGTCAGTGCTCAGACCATACACCACACACTGCATCAAATTGGTCTGCATGGCTGTTGTCCCAGAAGGAAGCCTCTTCTAAAGATGATGCACACGAAAGCCTGCAAACAGTTTGCTGAAGACAAGCAGACTAAGGTAATGGATTACTGGAACCATGTCCTGTGGCCTGATGAAACCAAGATAAACATATTTGGTTCAGATGGTGTCAAGCGTGTGTGGCGGCAACCAGGTGAGGAGTACAATGACAATTGTGTCTTGCCTACAGTCAAGCATGGTGGTGGGAGTGTCATGGTCTGGGGCTGTATGAGTGCTGCCGACACTGGGGAGCTACAGTTCATTGAGGGAACCATGAATGCCAACATGTACTATGACATACTGAAGCAGAGCATGATCCCCTCCCTTGGGAGACTGGGCCACAGGGCAGTATTCCAACATGATAACGACCTCCAAGATATACACTGCCTTGTTAAAGAAGCTTAGGGTAAAGGTGATGGTCTGACCAAGCATGTCTCCGGACCTAAACCCTATTGAGCATCTGTGGGGCATCCTCAAATGGAAGGTGGAGGAGTGCAAGGTCTCTAACATCCACCAACTCAGTGATGTTGTCATGGAGGAGTAGAAGAGGACTCCAGTGGCAATCTGTGAAGCTCTGGTGAACTCCATGCCCAAGAGGGGTAAGGCAGTGCTGTAAAATAATGATGGCCACACAAAATATTGACATTTTGGGCCCAATTTGGACATTTTCACTTAGGGGTGTACTCACTTTTATTGCCAGCGGTTTGGACATTAATGGCTGTGTGTTGATTTATTTTGAGGAGACAGCAAATTTACACTGTTATACAAGCTGTACACTCACTACTTTACATTGTAGCAAAGTGTCATTGCTTCAGTGTTGTCACATGAAAAGATTTAATAAAATATTTACAAAAATGTGAGGGGTGTACTCACTTTTGTGAGATACTGTGTATATATATATATATTACATATCTGAGTGCGGCTCCCCCCTTACACCAGGGTCCCCAGAGAGCCCCCCCACTTACATCAGGGTCCCCAGAAACCCCCTTTCTTACATCAGGGTCCCCAGAGAGCCCATTCATTACATCAGGGCCCCAGAGAGCCCCTTCCTTACATCAGGGTCCACAGAGAGCCCCCCTTACATCAGGATCCCCAGAGAGCCCCCCATACATCATGGTTCCCAGAGAGCCCCCCATACATCAGGGTCCCCAGAGAGCCCCCCATGCATCAGGGTCCCCAGAGAGCCTCCCATGCATCAGGGTCCCCAAAGAGCCTCCCCATACATCGGGTTCCCCAGAGCCTCCCCATACATCAGGGTCCCCAAAGAGCCTCCCCATACACCAGGCTCCCCAGAGAGCCTCCCCATACATCTGGGTCCCCAGAGAGCATCCTCATACATCAGGGTCCCCAGACAGCCTCCTCATACATCAGGGTCCCCAGAGAGTCTCCCCATACATCAGGGTCCTCAGAGAGCCCCCCTTACATCAGAGTCCCCAGAGAGCCTCCTCACACATCATTGTCCCCAGAGAGCCTCCCCTTACATCAGGGTGCCCAGAGAGCCCCCCTTACATCAGGGTGCCCAGAGAGCATCCCCATACATCAGGGTCCCCAGAGAGCCTCCCTTTAAACCAGGGTCCCCAGAGAGCCCCTTCCTTACATCAGGGTCCCCAGAGAGCCCTTTCCTTACATCAGGGTCTCCAGAGAGCCTTCCCATACATCAGAGAAAGAGGGGATGGATGAGAGGGGCTGAAAGAGAGAGAGGAAAAGAGAGACCCCCTATCCCTGCCTGTAGTCCCTACTGTCCCAGCCCCTGTCTGTGTTGGTAGGTGTGTGTGATCCACCTACCTCCCACCCTCGGTCAGCCTGTTTTCTTCCTGTTCCATGACAGTCACAGTGAGCTAGGGGAGGAGCTTGGAAAAGAAGTGCAGGCTCTGGGAGGCACCGGGGATGCTACTCAGGGTGGCGGTGAGGTCATGTCTTCTCTCTCTCACTCCCTCCTGGACTCTTCCCAGCTGCCCAGGCCTCCTCCCCTATTTGAAGATGCCGCTGCCTGAACCCCACCACCACTGGTGGCTGCTCCAGTACAGGACCATGGCAAGGGGGCTGGGCTCAACTCTTTAGGCACCGCGAGCACTAGCGCGGAGGAGGGGGAAGTGGAATCCTCCTCCGCTTTGAATGCTGGGCAGGAAGGGAATCGCGCTCGTGACGTCACTGGTTGTTAGACGCTAGGCAGCTCTAGCAACCAGTGACCAGGAATAGTCAGGCAGAGGCGGGGGCGGAGGCAGGGGCGGAGGCGTGAGCGGAGCCGGAGAAAGCTCTACCGCGGTTCAGTCTGCCCCTGCATTCCGGACCGGAACATACCTGCTAATTGGGGGACTGCACCCACCTGGTAAAAGACTCGGTGCTATAGCCCTAATAGCCACCCCCTAGTGAAGCCTGGTCCCCATTATGAAATCAGTGCACAGTGCAGTTCAGACTCCTCAGTACAAAGGCTCTTGCTGACTGTGGCTGGGCTGGGATGAGGTCAGCCTTCTGTGCGGTGAAGTCTTCCCCTTCAATCCATTCTCTGTGGATTCAGCTGCCAGTTCACCAGCACCTGGCTCCAGGCCAGCTCAGTGTTGGCACTCGGCTCTATACTTTCCCTGCCTGGAAAATCACCTGTTGCCAGTCCGATCTTCAGTGAAAATGGACACAACATGTACTGTCACCTCCAGGGAAGACTCCACCTCCGGCCAGCACTACGATCCCTGCACTCACCTTCAGGCTCTGCCTACACCGCGCTCAACACTGCCAGCTCTGCTCCCATCCACATCACTGTGATCCTCATGCCATCCGCTCCCCGCCTCACATCACAGGGTCATGGGACCGCCATCTTCACACTTGGTGGTAACATAGAGGAAGCGTTGCAAAGGTCTTGTTTTCCATCCAGTGCTAGGTCCGTAAGACATGCCCCACCCATGTCCTACGGACTCAGCCAATCACAAACCCCACAGCCAGAATAATACGAGGGAAGGAGTGTTCGGATCTCACCGCTCTGCGCCCGGAAGACACTCCAAAAAAAGCCAATAAAGCGCCTCAGCTGTAATCAGGTGATTGTGAAGACGTCATGCTGTACATAGACAACTGTGTGACTAGCTTTGGGGGAGAGAGGGCTGTGCCCTGGCGCCCCTATGGGTGGGCCGCCATTGCTTACATCTGCCTAGTATTGACTCATTCACTCTGAATAAATGAATTTATTTATGTATGCATCCCAAATCTATATGGACAAACACGTGTATGTCAGCATGAGTTAGGATGTTTCAAGGAAGAAAGGGGTAGTCGCACAACTAAGATGTCCTACAGAGGTGAATGGAGTGGCAACCTTAGCCTGGACTCCAACCAGGCCACGATCCCACACAATGAATTAGGAACTTAGGATGTATTATGCAGGATCTTGCTGCCAGCTTTCTGCCAGTACGTTTCTACACCTATGTGCATAACCCTTAAACAGACAGCCTTTGATAAGCACAGGAAAGAACAAGTGTAAAAAAGCTGTAACAATATTATTGTTGCAGTGGGGTTGATTTACTCAAACTGGAGAGTGCAAAACCTGGTGCAGCTGTGCATAGTAGCCAATCAGCTTCTAACTTCAGCTTGTTCAATTAAGCTGACAATAAGGCCGGGTCCACACGACATGACTATTGTACGACTGTTATACTAAACAATGACCACTGCCTTCACCTATGACTGGCCTTTGCTGCAAGGAGCATTGGAGGGCAACAAACAGAAAAAAAGGGCCGAGGATTGATCCAAGGCAAAAACCAAGCTCTACTTACCGGCCAGCCTGTGACCAACCAGATTAACCTGTCTAAAAGTATGCGTTTAAAAACAGGGGTTTAGTTGCACAGATTTGCAAATGTAAGCTACAGACCCCGCCAAGGCACCCTGTAATCTGTAGTCCTATCTCTGACTTGTAAAAGACTCCACAATGGAAGCACATGCTTTATATAAGATAGATAGATAGATAGATAGATAGATAGATAGATAGATAGATAGATAGATAGGCCTGTAGCTTACGCACGCATTTGCAAATTTGTGCAACTAAACCCCTGTTTTTAAACGCATACTGACAGACAGGTTAACCTGGTTGGTCGCAGGCTGGCCGGTAAGTAGAGCTTGGTTTTTGCCTTGGATCAATCCTTGGCCCTTTTTTTTGCTATTGTACGACTGTTATCCTACTTTGCCCTGCGACATCGGTCCTACATCTGTCCTACTTCCATCTCACTTGAATGAACAGGACACGATTTTGCTCCAACTTTGAGAGAGTCTGACTTGTCCTTTGACCAATCAAAACAATCCCAGTGTGACATAAATTCCTTTTCCTGCTGCTGTAATCACCAAGTCAGATGTCACAAGTCAGATGGTTAGCACTGGGATCCGACGTTGATCCAACTTCAATGAATGGGCTGAAAATGGGCCAAAGTCAGAACAAAGTAGTGCAAGAACCTTATCCAAAGTCGGGGTGACTTGTGTCGGACCAGTTAAGAAGGCTTTCATAGGGAGCCATTGATTTGTACAAGTCATGTGACATGTGCTCCCAAAGTCGGAGTGTATGTCACACCAGTGTGAACCAGGCCTAAAACCTGGAAGCTGATTGGCTTCTATGCACAGCTGCACAAGATTTTGCACTCTCCAGTTTTAGTAAATCAACCTCAATATGTTTACTTATGATTAGAGTTGAGCGAACCCGAACTGTAAAGTTCGGGTTTGTACCGAACTTTGGGGTGTCTGTGACCCGGACCCGAACCCAGACACTTGAAAAAAAGTTTGGGTTCGAGTTCTGGGTTCAGGTATTTGATCACGCATGTTGAATAGCTGCAGGGCAGCCAATCAACAAGAGTTTCACTGGTTTTCCCCAGAAGCCATCACAGCCATGCCTACTAATGGCATGGCTGTGATTGGCCAGTGCATCATGTGACCCAGCCTCTATATGAGGCTGGAGTCACAGTGCTGCATGTCACATGCTCTCTGGGTAGTGTAGGGAGAGGATGCTGCCGGTGCTGTGAGGGACAGTTTGCAGATAGATAGATAGGTAGAGATGACTACTACTACTGCTTTTAGGGACAGATTGCAGATAGATAGATAGGTAGAGATTACTACTACTACTGCTTTTAGGGACAGATTGCAGATCTCATCCTGCATTACAGAAAGATCTGACTGGACTAGGTAGAGTCTACTGCTTAGAGGGACAGATTATTGTTCTAAAATCATCTCCAAGTTCTATAGGGTCAGGTTCCTGCTGTTGCTGTAAGGGACAGATTATTGTTCTAAAATCATTTTGCAGCCCTCTAGCCCTTTCCATGACTCTTTTACAGTCATTTTTGTGCCGAAAAGTTCCGGTCCCCATTGAATTCAATGGGGTTCGGGGTAAAGTTCGGGTCAAGTTCGGTACCGAACCCGGACTTTTTTCTGAAGCTCGGCCGAACCCACCAAACCCGAACATCCACGAATTCGCTCAACTCTACTTATGATGCTTGCAAACACTGTTTGCAGGCATCATTTTACAAAAGTGATGCTGTGGCTATCCTCAGATAAAGAGTGAGTTGACAGCCAAGTGTTGCCTGTTATAGCAGCAGAAAGGCAACGGTGGTAATAGATTAGGGTGCATGGTGTTCTCCTTTGCTCAAAATGTTGTCATATTTTAAAAATTCTCTTTTAAGAATTAGCGAGAACCACACAGTAAGGAGGCATCCTGACAATATTGTATAGCTCTTGCATACATTTGTAAATCTATTTAACGCTATCTAAAAAAAAAGCAGCTTTTTATAAGGCTTCTATTGTTTGTAGTTTAATACCTTTGGGGTTAATGATTGAGTTTGAACAACTACAGGCTCATCTTTTTCAACTGTCCCTTTTGATCTGCTCGAGTATTGTTAGCATTAGCTGAACATACTTGGCTGTTTATGAAAGGTTTTTTTGCCCATAATTGGTTCACGTGATCTACCCTCCAACGTTCAATGCAAAATGGCCACTTTTACATGCAACGGTTGGGATGAATATGTTATTGTACGAAGAACTCATTAGTGGATGCTGTAACTATCACCCAAGTTGAGAATGGCTGTCCGTATGAAGTGAGAACTCCTGCATCCTTGGGTTCTCTCTCATTTTCATGTGATGGGTATAGACTTTTTTGTGCACATGTACCCTTTGGATTGGTATCTCCACACTGTACTGAAAAATGGACTAAAGAACATCATGAGGTGTCTGTTGTAATGACCCATATCTCATTTAAAAAAGTAATGCAAATGCAAGTATCTGTTTTTTCTGTATAGACCCCCATATGTACATTATATTGTCAAAAGTATTGGGACACCTGCCTTTACACATACATAAACTTTAATGGCAATGCAATCTTAGTCCATAAGGTTCAGTATTGAGTTGGCCCACCCTTTGCATCTATAACAGCTTCAACTCTTCTGGGAAGGCTATCCACAAGGTTTAGGAGTGTCTATGGGAATGTTTTACCATTCTTCCAGAAGCGCAATTGTGAGGTCAGGCACCTATGTTGGATGAGAAGGCCTGGCTCGCAGTCTCTGCTCTAATTTATCCCAAAGGTATTCTATCGAGTTGAGGTCAGGACTCTGTGCAGGCCAGTCAAATTCCTCCACCCCAAACTCACTCATCCATGTCTTTATGGACCTTGCATATTCAGACTAAATGAACATATTTTCGACACAGTACTTTCTTCTGCCGCTAGATGTCCCTAGACTGATGGCCAGCATTATTCCACCTACTTCCTCTGAGTCCAAGTCATACTTGCCCCCCCCCCCCAGTTTGTGAAAGGACAGTGAAAGGAGAAGCAGCATAGTAATGAGCTCATTTACCTGCCACTCATAACCCAATTGGCTCCTTATGCTGCTCCTTTCTCTCACACTGGTGTTTTAATGATTGCAGAGTTGTATTAGTTTGTGTCTTTTATATCTGCCTAGAAGACCTGTGTTCCAGACCTTTGTCCTTGAATGCACCAGACCCTAAATGACAGTGCCACTCTGTACAGCATTCAGCCCTGCCCAGTTGCAGCCTGCCACGGCTGGGTGCTGCACCAGTCTTTTACAGGTGCACTAAAATGCCCGGAGGTACGCCAGTGGCGGCTGGTGCTGTATATTTTGGGGGGGCAACCAAGACAATCCAGCCACCAAGCCCACCAAGTCGGTTGCTCAGTCAAACCCCCCACCCCCCCATTGCTCACTCATCCCCCCACCAGCCCCACACTTACCCCATCTAGGTCGCAGGCAGCTACGTCTCCTTCCTGTGTCTCCCCCTCCTCTGCGGCAGCTTCCTGCTCGATGGCTTCAGCCTGCATCTCCAGCTTCACTGCCACTTCCCTCCTCCTTCCCTTGGCGGCCAATACGATCGCTTCTCCTCTCGACCAATCGGGTCTTAAGACCCACTTCCTGATTGGCCGGGAGGAGAATCAGGAAGACAATAGCAAATATTAATTCGCTATTGTCACACAACTTGATGGCCTCAGGGCCCCGAGCCCACCCTTTTTTGAAGCCAATTAGAGCCTCAGGCTCTAATCATGTGCTTCAAAAAAAAACCCCCATTGAAATCCATGCATCCAGCACCCAACATGTAGATTAGGGGCTGGATTAGGGGGGTGGCGCCCCTGTGCCCCTTATGGATGGGCCACCACTGAGGGACACGCTGCATCAGGATGGCTTTATGTACAAGGGGCCTTCAGCACTCTAACTAGGCTGAAGCCTAGTACACACTGGCCGGATTTCGGGCCAGTTCAATAGAAACCGGCAGACATTCGGCCTGTGTCTACTGGAGTCAGACCGAGAGAAGCTGGCTTCTGTCGAAGGGACATAACCAAAAAAGGCTGAGAGAGCTGACCAGAGTGTTCTGCTGGGGGGGGCGGGCATCCCCCTGTCAGAACACTAAAGAACAGCAAGGGAGATTGCTGTACTAACGTTGGATAGTTAGTACAGCGGCTTCTCCTGAGCTGTCAGGTTTTATTTAGTTCAGCCCTGCTGGGTTAAATGAAAAAAAAATAATAGTGTATTCAAGGCTTAACTCTAGAGTGTTTCCCCTATTTGCTAACAGTGTGATAACCTGTTCTTAAGAATAATAGGACATATTGCCCCTCCACCTCCACAGACAGGAAATGTTGTACAATGTGATTTGTCAATGTATGTTTAGCCCTTAATTCAGAAGCAGAGTTCTGTTTATCCCTTTCAGATCAGCATCTCGAGTTGAGCAACACAGGATGCAAGATGAGTCATATATTATAAAATAATATGACTTTACTCATCAAACCAAGCTCACAGTGATTTGCGTATTTCAATCTTCGTCCATGCTGAGTTTTTTTACTCTCCAATAATCTCAATAAACACAATAAAAAAAAAGACAAAAACAGTGGCCAGTGAGGCATGGATGGATAAATGTGCAGCATTAAAAGAAATAAGTTGCATCATTTCGGCTCCAAATAACAGATTACAAACAGATGACACTCTCAGCGGGAAGGCGGTTTAGATAGCAGGTACGGCTGCCTTGCCAACTAATGGCTTCTCTTCTGTAAAATTAGGTCTTGTTATCTCGTTGTCAATTTTATTTTAATATACATTTGAAACCCTTGGAATACAAATCTTGCTCGTCTGCCAGTCAGTCCCAGTGTGACAAGGCTAGCCGGGGATCAGTTATTTGGGCATGGCTCTGCATATATAGACTATTACTAAACTGGAAAGTCTCTGTGTTAGCAATGTAATTATAGATCCTGAATACAAAAATAATGAGCACAGAAGAAATGGAAGAGAGCCATCTGGGTTATAAGATGATGCTTCAAACCATGGAGCCCGACTGATTTGGAAAACTACTGTATCTGAGTCACCTAATTTCGAGATTGCTCTTTTGCTGTCCAAGATTAAAGCTGGATGTTACAGTATTTGGAATTGTTCTTGTTGGAGCTCAGACTCCTTATTGTTAGAAAGAAATGTAGGTCATTTTAGATGTGGAGATGCTGCCAGTATCTCATGTTCTGCTGCTCAGGGGCCCAAACAGACAAAGGGGGGTCCATCAAAGCTGTAGAGTGGGTCAAGTGATCAGGGAAGGAGGACCCTGCCTTCTTTTGGGATTACTGGATCATCTGAACATTTGTATAATGGAGGTCTTTATAAGAACGGTTGCTGTTCCTTATTTCCATAATAATATTTTATATGTATGCATAAATTCACTGTAGGCCCTTTTCGAACAGGTGCTGAGATTAAAGTGGCTCTAAACTACATTTTTTCTTTCCTTAAAGTGGATTTCTGGGCTAAACCTATCTAATCGTAAACCTACTCCCACCCCCATTTTAAATCCTATACTAACTAGGCTGTAAGGGTACTTTCACACTAGGGGCGGTGGGGCGTTAGCTGTAAATCCCTGCTAGTTTCAGCGGGGATTTACCACTGTTATAGCGGCGAGCTTTTAACCCCCCACAAGGGGTTAAAAAGGGGTCAAAATTGCCGGCGCTCTGCGCTTCCGAGGCGGTGTGCAGCCGCTTTGGAAGCGCTGCCCCATTGTTTTCAATGGTCAGGGGCAGTGGAGGAGCGGTATATCACCGTTCGCTGCACCGCCCCAAAGCACTCCGGCTTTCACATTGGGGTGGATGGGGAGGGAATTTTGAGGTGCTTTACAGGTGGTATTTTTAGCTAAATAGCACCTGTAAAGCACCTAAGTGTGAAAGGGGTCTCATGGAAAGATGTCTATACTTACCTATTCTATACTTACTTATTCTTAGGGCCCTCCAGATCGTCCCCAAGCTCTAGCTTCAGGGAGAGAGCAACAACAATGGCTGCAATGCTTGAGTGGTGAAGTCCCCCATTGGCTTACTATGGGGCATCCGTTGTTTGCTGTCCAACAACAGACATTCCTCTGCTCCCCTGGAGCCAGTACTAGGAATGGAATGGGTCATGTAACCAGACAGAGGCACCCTGAGAATAGGTAAATATAGACATCTTTCCTCTGCAGGCTAGTTAGTATGGGGGTGGAAGCAGCTTTAAGATTAGATAAGTTTCTTTCACTTTAATGCATTCCCTGGATTACCCATTATCCCTAGACACTTACCTGACTGCTCTTACTTCTCCAGTGCTGCCCCAGGTGCAGTACTGCTCCCTTCACGTCCTAGTCTCACAGTATCTGCTGAGAGCAGTAGGAGAACAGTGGAAGCCATGGGCTCCTGCTGCTGTCAGTCAAACTCCTTTGAGGAGGAAATGGGGGCGTGGCTTACTCATGCTGTTCATGTCTATTTATTTATTTCCGGTTCTTATATAGCGCCTTCAATTTACACAGCGCTTTACAATTACATTGTACATTCACATCAGTCCCTACCCTCAAGGAGCTTACAATCTAAGGTTCCTAACTCACATTCATACATACACACATACGCATACTAGGGCCAATTTAGACAGCATTCAATTAACCTACCAGCATGGCTTTGGAGTGTGGGAGAAAATTAAGTAACCAGAGGAAACCCACGCAGGCACAGGGAGAACATGCAAACTCCAGGCAGGTAGTGTCGTGGTTGGGATTCGAACCAGCAACCCTTTTGCTGCTAGGCCATGGATGCACAGAATCGGTCTCATGAGTGCATACCTCACAGCTTGCTGAGAAAACACCTAGATGAAGGAGGAGTCAACAGTGCTGGCGGGACAGGAGGTAAAGGACCGCTCTGTGCAATATCATTGCACAGAGCAGGTAAGTATAACATCTTATTACTTTTTAATTACTTTTAGTATCACTTTAAAGAGTAACTCCACTTTTGTTTGTTTAGAAAAAAAGCGTTCCTCTCTCTGTTATCTATGTACTGTACATTGAACAAACTTTGTTGCAGATTTCTATTCCTTTTGTTATTCTGAAGAAATAGCTGTTTGTTTGTCTGTGTCCATGTGCAGAGTGAATCTAATGGGAGTGGTTTCATAATTATCAATCAGTTGCTGCACTTGCAGGGTTCTAATGAGGAAAGTGGAAGGGTCTGCATCCCCACAAAAGTGGAGTTACCCTTTAAGTCATATAATGTTTTTGATCAGCCTAAGGACTCATGTACACAGGCTAAAAAAATGCCTCTGAACGCAGCTCTATTTTAGCCCGGGGGGTGGGGGGGTTTACTAAAACTGGTGCATTCAGAATCTAGTACAGCTGTGCATGGTAGCCAATCAGTTTCTATCTAGCTTGTTCAATTAAACATTGACAATAAGCCCCCATTCACATCGGGCCGATTTGACATGCGATTTGTAAAATCGCATGCCAAATCAGGGCCTATTGCCGGCAACGACACCATCTGAATCGGTGCGGTGCCGCACCGATTCCCAAAAGTAATTCCTGTACTACTTTTGGCAACTTCTGGGGCAATTTCAATAGTCATCTGTGCATGAACCCACACAGATGTCTTTCAAATCGCCCCTGAATTCGCACTGAAATTCGGGTTTGAAATTGTGTGATGTCAGCTGAACTTGCACAATTTCAAACCCGCCCTCAGTGTGAACAGAAAGCTAAGGGCGGTTCACACTAGATGCAGTCCAGTGCATTTTTTATGCTTCAAAAATGCTTGGACAGTAGATTATATGGGCTCCAATAGCCTAGTTAACACAGGGGGGTTGATTTACACTGGGGGGAGCAAATTCTGGTGCAGCTCTGCATAGAAACCAATCAGCTTCCCTATGGTTGGAGGGGAAAAAGGGGGATTATAGCGGTGCAATAGAATACACAACTTACTAATTAGTTAAAAAGGTATAATACATTTTATTAATACAGGTATTTAAAAAGTATAGGTGCACATCATTAAAATCCATACATAGATTACTTTTTTGCCTTCATTACATAAATCATGTTGGTGGATTTACACAGTAAGATGGAACTTATCCTACATGTTTCGCCTGTGTACGCTTCCTCAGGGATTCTGTAACCACCGATAAGGTTTAGCATTGTACAAGAAGAAGAAGCATATCAGTATATATGTACAAACATCAACCTCCAACCATATACAAATACCAGGGATAAGGTGCCGGCTAACCATAGTGTCACCTGGCCAATATATCCATTTACCGTATTTGCCGGCGTATAAGATGACTGGGCGTATATGACGACCCCCCAACATTTCCACTCAAAATATAGAGTTTGTTATATACTCGCTGTATAAGACTACCCCGTCTTCCGCACACCTTTCACACACCAAATAAAACATAAAAGAACATCAGATTTGATTTCAACATGTTGAAAAAAAAATTGCAATCGGCGTTTATTGATTGGTTTGCGCAAAAGTGGCCACGTTTACGGATGATGAGAATTCATTTTTGGGGTTTTTATTTATTTTTATTTTTTTACTAGTAATGGCGGCGATCTGCAATTTTTAGCGGTACTGCGATATTGGGGCGGACATGTCGGGCCATTTTGACACTTTTTGGGACCATTGGCATTTATTCAGCGATCAGTGCTTTAAAAATGCACTGATTACTGTGTAAATGCCATTGGCAGTGAAGGGGTTAACCTGCAGGGGGCGCTCTAAGGGTTAACTGTGTTCCCTGGGCGTGTTCTAACTGTGTGTGGGCTGCCCTAGCTGGGGAAGGGACGCGATCACAGCTTCCATGTAAAGGAAGGCTGTGATCACAGCCCTTCCCCCTCTCACAGAACGGAGGTCCGTGTTTACTTACACGGACCTCCGTTCTTTCACTCGGGGGGGGGCATCGCGGGTAGCCGGCAGCGATCTAGTCCACCGGACCCGCTCCGTGGCCCTCCCCAAACACAGTGAGAGGGCGGAGTGCAGCTGCATATCACTCCGCCGGCGCGGGAGCTGGCACTAAAGAAGGAGCAGCGGCTAATGCGGCTCTATACCTCCGCAGCGGTGGTATAGAGCGGAGCACACCCGGCGTATAAGACGACCCCCCCACTTGGAGGTATGTTTTTCAGGGGGGAAAAAGTCGTCTTATACGCCGGCAAATACGGTAATTGACAATCAGCTTCCATTTTTTTTTGTCAAAGCTTATTTAAACAAGCTGAAGTTAGAAGATGATTGGCTACTATGTAGAGCTGCACCAGATTTTGCACTCTCCAGTTTTAGTGAATCAACCCCAAAGTGTGGTCAGTTCCGGTGCAGAAAAAAAAGAACATGCTGCAATTTTTTCTGCACAGAACTGCAGGTGATCCTTCCTGGTGCATTTTAAATTCAAGTGATTTATTCACATGCAGTGAATCAATATTTGATGACTGCCCCATTCACTGCTTTATAAATATGTCATTTTGTATCTATAAGCTAATGTGCAGGCAATCGACTTTAAAGCTGAAATCTTGGCCTTTTTTTTTTTTTTGGAAAGGATAGGTCAAATATAAAATGTACTTACCATCTGCATCCCTTCTGTTTAGTAGGGTCTAGCCTGTACTTTTACAGCAGGCAATACGTTTTATGCTTGTTATCCCTGTTATGCATCAATGCTGGTCACTCATTCCCAGTCAAGCAGCGCATAACTTAAAAGATCGCTGTTATATCTTTAGAGAAAATGGATATTACTTTTATTAGAATTTTTACATTTTAAACCTGCATATTGGTGGGAGTTAACATTCCTGTAATTGCTTTTTTATTTCAAGTTTAGTCTCAGTTTTATGCTGGAATAGCAAACACCTATTTGTTAAATTGGGTACACTTTGGGGGTTCCAGTAGTATGAATAACTTCTGCCTGTTACTTTAACAATACTGCGATGATTAGCAGCATGGATTAATTAACACAGAACACATTATTCAGAGTGGAGCAGTTTGGAGTATGTCATGTTCTGCACAGTTTATAGAACAGAGCAGTCTGAAGTATGTAGTGTACAGCATAGTGTGCAGAGAGAAGACCCCTCCGTTGACCCCTATGCACTCAGCGTCATGATGTATCCCAATACATTCAACAAACCCACCCACCCCCCATATACACAGATCATTCATAACATTATGATGACCCACCTAATACTGATTAAGCCCCCATTTGCCACCAAAACGGTCCTGACTCGTTGAGGTAGAGACTCCACTAGACTTCTGAAGCCATGTTGTGGTGTCTGGCAATAAGCCATCAGTAGCAGATGCTTTTAGGTAGATAAGACTTGTAGATGACTTAAAGGGTAACTTCACTTTCATCCTGTAAGTTGCGAGGTGGGGCCTCCATGGATCTGACTTGTGTTCCCAACACATCCCACAGATGCTCAATTGGATTGAGATCTGGAGAATGTGGAGACCAAATCAACACCTGAAACTCGTGTTACTTAAACCATTCTAGAACCATTTTTGCAGTGTGGCAGGTGGCATTATCTAGGTGAAAGAGGCCACTACTATCAGGGAATACTACAGTATTTCCATTTAGGGGTGTACTTGGTCAGCAACAATGTTTAGGTAGGTGGTATGTGTCAAGTAACATCCACATGAAGGACAGGATCCAAGTTTTTTCAGTAGAACATTGTGCAAAGCATCACACTGCTTCCATTGGCTTTCCTTCTTCCCATACTTGATCTTGGTGCCATCTTCTCCCCAGGTAGGTGATGCACACACACCTGGCCATTCACATGATGTAAAAGAAAACATGATTCATCAGACCACGCTACCTTCTTTCATGGCTCCATGGTCCAGTAGGTAGGCTGTGGACATGGGTCAGCATGGGTCTAGCCATTACAATTTGGCCCTTGTTAAAGTTGCTCAATTTCTTACCATTTTTTCTGCTTTCAACACATCAAAGTCAGGGACAATATGTTTACTTACTGATTAATATTTTCCACCCACTTTCAGGTGCCATTGTAGCAAGATAATCAATGTTATTCACTTTACCTGTCAATGCTCTTAAAGTGGTTGTAAAGGCACAAGGTCTTTTATCTTCATTAATTCTATGCATGAAGGTAAAAAACCTTCTGTGTGCAGCAGCCCCCCTAATACTTACCTGAGCCCCCTCTCAATTCAGTGATGTCCACAAGAGTCTTGCCTCTCCGGGAATTCACACTCCTGCTTGGCTTTTGGCAGCAGTGGGAGCCATTGGCTCCCACTGCTGTCAATCACAGCCATTGAGCCAATCAGGAGACAGAGGGGGTGGGGCCAAGCCGTGGCTCTGTATCTGAATGGACACACAGACCCGCGGCTCAGGAGTACACCTGCTTGGGTGACTCCAGAGCAAGCTGCTTGCTGTGGGGGTACCCGGCAGGAGGGAGGAGCCAGGAAAGCCAATGTGGGACCCGAGAAGAGGAGGATTTGGTCTGCTCTGTGCGAAACCACTGCATAGGGCAGGTAAGTATAACGTGTGTTATTTTTTTTACAAGAAAAAAAAACAAGGCTTTAACCACTTGACCACTGGGCACTTAAACCCCCTTCCTAACCAGACCAATTTTCAGCTTTCAGTACTCTCACATTTTGAATGACAATTACTCAGTCATGCAACATTGTACCCATATGAAATTTTCGTCCTTTTTTTACCACAAACAGAGCTTTTTTTTGGTGGTATTTAATCACCATTGGGGTGTTTATTTTTTGAGCAATAAATGGAAAAATTCCGAAATTTGCAAATTAGCAACTTTTCTTCATAAATTTTGGCCAAAATTTATACTGCTATATATCTTTGGTGAAAATAACCCAAATTAGTGTATATTATTTGGTCTTTGTGAAAGTTTGAAAGTTATAGAGTCTACAAGCTATGGTGCCAATCACTGAATATTGATCACACCTGATGCACTGATGGCCTATCTCATTTCTTGAGGCTCTAACAAGACAGAAAAGTACATATACCCCCCAAATGACCCCTTTTTGGAAAATAGACAGTCAAACGTATTTAGTAAGAGGCATGGCAAGTTTTTTGAAGTTGTAATTTTTTCCCACAATTCTTTGCAAAATGAAGATTTTTTTTTTCAGTTTTTTTTTCACAAAATTGTCATATTTTTTCACAAAATTGTCATATTAACAGGTTATTTCTCACACCCAGCATATGCATACCACCAATTACACCCCAAAACACATTCTGCTACTCTTCCTGAGTATAGTGATACCGCATGTGTGAGACTTTTACACAGCCTGGCCACATACAGAGGCCTAACATGCAGGGAGCGCCATCAGGCGTTCTAAGGACATAAATTACACATATAATTTCCTGACTACCTCTTGCACTTTTGAAGGTCCTGGAGCACCAGGGCAATGGAAACGCCCAAAAAATGACCCCATTTTGGAAAATAAACACCCCAACGTATATTCTAGGAGGCATAATGAGTCTTTTGAACAGTTCATTTTTTCCACAAGTTTTTGGAAAATGTGGAAAGAAAATGAAAACGCATTTTTTTTTTACACAAGGTTGTCCATTTATACAATATTTCTAACACACAGCATGTACCCAGCAAAAATGACACCCTAAAATATATTCTGCTACTCGTCCCGAGTATGGCGATACCACATGAGTGACACTTTTACACAGCCTGGCCACATACAGAGGCCCAATATGCAGGGTGCACCATCAGGCGTTATAGGGGCATACATTTCAAATCCAATTTGACTACCTATTACATTATTGTGAGGCACTGTGGTGGCACTGATGGGCGCTGTAGTGGCACTGATGGGTGCTGTAGTGGCATGGATGTGTCATTGATGAGAACTGATGTGGTATGGATGAACATGAATGAGGCATAAATGAGCACGAATGGGGGTGAATAAGCCATAGATGGGGATGACTGCGCACGGATGGATGGGTGAGCACGGATGCATTGGTGAGTACGGATGGATGGCTGAGCATGGATGGATGGGTGAGCACGGATGGATGGGGGAGCACGGATGGATGGCGGAGCATGGATGGATGGCGGAGCATAGATGCATGGGTGAACACGGATGAGGCTGGATGGGTGAGCACAGCTGGATTGGTGAGCATGGATGAGGCTGCATGGGTGAGCATGACTGGATTAGTGAGCACAGATGCATGGGTGAGCATAGATGCATGGGTGAGCATAGATGGATGGCGGAGCACGGATGCATGTGTGAGCATGCATGCATGGGTGAGCACAGATGGATGGCAGAGCACGGATGCGTGGCTGAGCATGGATGCATGGGTGAGCACGAATGCAAGGGTGAACACGGATGCATGGGTGAACACGGATAAGGCTGGATGGGTGAGCACGGATGAGTCTGCATGGGTGAGCATGATTGGATTGGTGAGCACGGATGCATGGGTGAGCATGGCTGGATGGGTGAGCACGGATGCATGGGTGATGGATGAGTGAGCACAGATGGGTGAGCATGGATGACAGATGCGTGAGCACGGATGCATGGGTGACAGATGAGTGAGCACGGATGGGTGAGCATGGGTGATATATGAGTGAGCACGGGTGCATGGGTGACGGGTGAGTACGGATGGGGGAGCATGGATGGGTGGGCATGGATGCATGGGTGACGGATGGGTGAGCACGGATGCATGGGTGACGGATGAGTGAGCACGGATGGGTGAGCACGGACGCATGGGTGATGGATGAGTGAGCACGGATGGGTGAGCACGGACGCATGGGTGATGGATGAGTGAGCACGGATGCATAGGTGACGGATGGGTGAGCACGGACGCATGGGTGAGCATGGATGCATGGGTGACGGATGGGTGAGCACAGATTGTCCACCCATCAATCCATGCCCACCCATCACCCATGCTCATCCATCCATCACCCATGAATCCATGCCCACCCATCCGTGCCCACCCATGACCCATATGAACTTCTGCCTGAATTCTTGACCACTCTCCAGCCTGTTTATTTGGTACTTCTCCGCCAGCTCGTGTCCACCTCTGTCCGCCTGACCACTCTCTGGATTCCCATTTTGTACTGCTTTGCTTGATCTGTTGCCGACCTGACCTGCCTGACTACGTTTTCGCCTGAATCCTCAGCGCACAAGCTCCACTTCGGACACTACCTACCACAGGATTTATACATAACATTACCTGGAGTCATAACCTGGCCTAATGACGTGGGTGCCCCATCCTGTGGAATGCTGTATTGGTATATCTGTGGTGGTGGATCTGAAGCTTCCTGAGATGGTTGAGCTATGTTCAATTAAAGGATAAGGAAGGTGTCTGACGTCGAGTGATGTTATGCTTTTTTTCAGTCTAACTCTGGTAAGAGTACCCATTCATATACCTCCTAGTGGTGGTCAACATCGCACGTTGGTGGAAGTCACATATTTTTATAAAGCTTATGCTGGACTGCACTATATTGTTCTATATAACTTGAATTACCATTACAAGTTTAAAACTGATGGTGGGAATAGACTTTCAGCAAACTGGAACCAGGTTGCCTCCCCTAGGTATGCCCGGCTGAAAATGCAGATACCACTCACGTGTGCAGAGTACAGTTAGTTGTTCAGGAGACAACAGAGAATCCAGAAAATGAGCTGAAGTCAGGGTGGGTGGCTGGCAAGCATTAATGGTAGACAAAGTGGCGGTTTAGAAACAGGCAGCCATGCACAAATACAAGTAATACAAGGCATCCAAAAGCACAGAAAAACTAAACTAGGAAGTTGCTCAGGCAACCCGGCTTGCACTGAGCATGTCTATATATAGGGAAGTGGACTGGGAGGCAGGCCAGGAAGTGATAGAAAGGGAAAGGGATATAAATCCACAGTAGAGCAGGCAACGCCCATAGGTGAACACAGAAGCCAGCAGCACATGTGAATGGAATTACAGATCTAGCAGAACCACTGAGAGTTGAGAATTTCACAAACAGAAAAACTGTAGGCTAGACTGTGACTAGCAGCCTTCTTTTTTCTTGGCTCTATACACACTTGTTCTATGCCCCACTACAGCCCCTGTCTTGTAAGAGGATGTGGGTAGGGTTAGCTCTTGCTCCCACTTACCAGGCTTTGTTTTTTGCTGTTTTTTTTTTTTTTTTTTTTTTCTTTAATTGCTATCAGATGTATCATGGCTTTTAGAAGATAAAGGTCTTATCAAGTCATTACAACAATTACATCCTGCTTATCTACTGAAAAATGATAGAAGTTAAAACCACTACCCGGAGTCACCAATGACTGTGCATATCAGTTCATATTAATTGATGCAAATCTCGTACTAGTTTTAATTGTGCATGAGGACATTATGTTGATTTTTGTACATTCCTCAGTCTGAGATCTCATGTCAGACGACCTCTAGTTCTTTTACTGACTTTTCTTCATTAGTTGACTAAAAAAAAAATCACTCATTATTTTGTAGCTTTCTTGCACTATCTTCAAATGCCATGACAACATCCTCAAGGGAATCTCCAAATTGTGTCCAGCAGACTCAGCATTTTTGTCAGCATATTCCATATATCAAAGTGCTCATGAACTGTAAGTTGACTTGACCTATTAACAATGCATGCCAACTTGTTATGTAATATACATTTTTCTTTCAGCTGATGTGAAGTAGATTTGTGTGGACTGTGTTATTGTGTTGTTAAGTAAATTACCAAGTATCCTTTACATTTTTTGTATCTTTTTTAGATTTTCTTCAAGTTGCTCATGCCTTGCCTAGCATAAGACGTCCATATACATAAAATGCCCTAACAGCGGGGGGCACAGGGGAAGGGCTCCCTCTACAGAATTCTGTCTCAAGATTACATTGTAACATTTCCTAACTTAATTGATAATGTAACAAAGTGTCCTTACAAAAAACAAGCTAGACTGATGTTGCCTGCTAACGTACTGGCACATTTAATCACATTCCTCCAAGGTAGTGGTTCTCAACTCCTGTCCTCAGGACCCACCAACAGGCCAGATTTTAAGTATTACCTTGGGGAGATGTAGACTAGAATACTGCAATCACTGAGCAGCAAATTATATCACCTGTGATGTATTTCAGTTATCTTGCAAACCTGGCCTGTTAGTGGGTCCCGATGACCGGAGTTAAGAACCACTGCTCCAAGGAAAGAAGTGCCTAAGGGCATAAGCAGAATGCTGATGCATGTGCCTGGACATAGGAAGAGAGTTTGAACAACTGTAGTGGAACCAGAAAATAAGCATAGCAGGTAAGAAGGAGAAATCAAAGAGAGCGGCAAGATACACAGCAGAAAAAGCAGAGATGCTCGAAGTACGCACCAGTATACATGTAAGGGCCCTTTAACACGGGTGGACTGATCGGGTCTGGTTTGCCTGTTTTCAGGCAGACCCAATTGGGCCCTCCAGTCTCCTCTATGGAGAGGCGATTGTCAACGGACTTGTGTCCGTTAACACTCACCGACATTCAATCCAATCCTGTCCACTAAAAACAGACAGATGGGATCTGTTCTCCATCTGTCTGGTTGATTGGATGGCAACCCATAGAGGATTGCAGGCTGTGTCTGTGACCACTCTGCATAAGCAGAGTGGACACAGACCAGCCATCTGCCTGCTCAGCAGGGATCAGTGAACTGACTCCAAGCCCACCTTGTGTGTAAGTGGCCTAAGGGATACCATAAGTAGGAATCCAGCAGGGATGACAAGATCAGTGGGCTTCACCTTAAGGAATCAGGAACAAGACCAAGTATGATTAAATAATGTTTATTAACATAAATAACACCCTTCCAACACCAGCAAATCATAAACAATGTAAAATGAAAAATAAACGTGCATCAAAGCCAGAACAACAACTCAACTAATAAACGCTATGTACAAAATGGAGGTAGCTCACATGAACGGGGCAGGATCAGGACTGGGACTGAGAACCAGAGGAGCAAAGCAGGATACAGGGTACTGGATGTAGGGAGCAAGATACTGGATACTACTAGATGCAGGGTACAGGGTACACTGAAGCACCAATCTTCATCAAGGGAGGGATTAAATACCTTCCCACCAGCCAGTATCAAGTGGGCCCTAATTACTAGGATAAGCTGGCTGCTGGGAGACACCTGCTGGTGTACCAGGACCTAACAGGAGTACTGAGATTTCAGCTTATTACTTGATCACGCACCCCAACTAACTGTGCAGCAGATGATTGATGTATGTTTGGGTGGATAACCAGGATGGCCCTGAATTTACGTGCCTGCAATGGCTACATATACTGAACCAAGAGAATCAGATTGCATGTGACAATGAAACATATGACAATCTGTCCAAAGAGAGGTTGGTTGAATTTGGTTGCAAGGGACTAGTACAGTTAGTGGACTTATTGACGTAAAGCCCATCTACAGAAAAATTTGCCAGTTGACAATAATTTTTTTTATATAAACCCTTTCCAAAAAGGTTTCTTTAGTCTGCAGTCATATGACCCTCCGGTGGTGTCCTTTCCATTAGCGGAGACCATTAATCCACCACTTCTAAATGGTCTTGTCTATGTACATCATTTTGATGTCATCACGCCAAATCTTCAGGAGCTGTGAGGACCCCACAGATGAACAGCCAATGGAAATGTAGATGCCCTTTATCTTGCCTCTTGTGAACTATTTGTTAGCCAAAATGTGTAACCATATGGATATACTGTAAATCAGAGTATGTTTCTGACACTCATTAGAACTGCAGAAACCACTAAGTGAGGGCAGCAGAGTGTGTTCAATATCACCAAACATATCCAGTTGACTTATTTACCTTAACCTGGATAAATCTGAACTTTCAGAGACATAACACTGATTGTGTCAAGAGACTAGGAATGCAAAGAACAGCCTATTTTTTTTTATCTCTTCTAATGTAGCATCTAGGTCCTCTTTAGCACATCAACCTCCACCTACAAAAAAAGTTTAATGAACAACTATGTTATTTCGTTGTGTTAACAGTAAGGCGTATTTAGTGCAGACAAGCATTTCCATGTCTTTGGTTGTGACAAAAAAATATAGATTTCTGATCACAATTCTGCCTAAATTGGGAGTCTCCGGGGATGTGAAAAGTAAGACCAAACCTACGCATTTCAACTTCTTTGATATTTTGTCATACCAGGAAGCCCATTATCCGCAAGCCCTTTCTTCAGCATGCTGATGAGATGCCTTTAAGCTTTTTTAATTGTCCTGTCAAAGTGACAATTATAAAACTAATCATTACGAAGACAATACAGCATACAATGAATGGCACAGCAACTGCGCTTTTTATATAATTAAGGACTTTAATGAGCTGGAGGCTACAGAAATGGACTCGATCTAGTTAATTAAGGAACAGCCATATACAGCGTGAAGAAATTTAACTTGCAACAAAGCATTTCTTTTGAACCACAGATAAATGTTGTGGCATATTTATAAAGCAGTAAGCAGTTTATTTAACATTCGTTTACTACTTATTCGCACTGAATGTCTGTCAGACTACAACAGGTAGTAATAAAGTGCATATGCCACCCATGTGTTTGAAATGAAATGCCATTCAGCGTACCATTTGTAAATGGGAATTCTAAATATGAGTAATACTTATTCTATTGATATAACAAAATTTAGAATGTCCAGATTCAATATGGCATTGAACATATTCTATTGGCGAAGATAAATCTAATTTTCATTAATGATTCACCATTGATTTCTATGTAAGTCTTGCGGCATCCCATTGTTGCACACCACACTAGGGATGAGGCTCAGGTTTGCTGCCACCATGGGTTTATGGCAAATCCTATGGGTTTGAAATGGCCTGGGCAATTTTTATTTTCAAAATGTACAGCATGGCTTTTGGAACATGTCCAACAGGCTTAGAAGAGCCAAAGGGGGTTTTCGATTGGCCAGACCCCTAACCACAGAGCAAAGAGAGAGAAGCCATAGTGACGGGGGGGTATAAATCTTAAGG
>BLSH010551478.1:9635-20413 GCA_018402905.1 Glandirana rugosa | reverse complement strand
TTAGAGACGTTACAGAGATTATAAACATAAAGGACACTAGGAGTCGAGGTAGATCACCGGTATTACGCCATCAAAAGTCTTTATGGAGTCAGTCCCTTTTATGGCATAATACCAGTGATCTACCTCGAAAACATGAACGTAAGTGTGCCGGCGGCACTTATTAGAGTTTTCTTCTTGTAATCCCCCATGCCTTTGGGGAGTTATTCACCAATGTATTACCTGGTACGTCGAATTTGTCCTCTATAACTTATTTTCAAAAACACTGGAGACGTAAAAAGGGTACTTGTTAGAGGTATTACAAAGATTATACACATAAAGGACACTAACAGTCGAGGTAGATATTATGGCCACTAGATGGAGCTGACAATCACAGGAAATACACATATTAGAAACATTATGGAGATTGTTCATGGGAAAAATGCAGAGGTCACAAAAACTTTTATTCAATATCTCCTGTTTAAGCTGCATGGTCCATTATGTAACCACTTATTGAGGGGTTTCCGTACCCCCTAATGTTCTTCTTTTGAGATTATTCACGGCGGCCGTGTGAATGCAAGTACAAAAGCTCCATCTAGTGACCATAATACGGTATTTTCCCTGACTGAGGTATTTCTGAAAACTACCGCATTATGGCCACTAGATGGAGCTGAGGATCACAGGAAATACAAATATTAGAGACATTGCAGAGATTATTCACGGCGGCTGTGTGAATGCGAGAGCAACTGCTCCATCTAGTGGCCATAATCCGGTACTTTCCCTGACTGAGGTATTTCAGAAAAATACCGCATTATGGCCACTAGATGGAGCTGGCGATCACAGGAAATATACATATTAGTCACATTGCAGATATTATTCATGGCAGCTGTGTGGATGCTAAGGCATTTGCACAGTGAATTGTGTTATAAACAGAGCCCGAAGTCAGGGGTAAAGCTGTACTACCATTGCCTTTAGAATATATAGACAATAAAATAATTTTTGGAAATCAATATTGTCCCATAAAACCTGATATATTTATATCTTGATATAATAATTATAACGCACCAATGACCAATCACAGAGCTTGTCACAATATTACACAATGGATGGCATGAATCAAAGCCTTTCATTATGTACAATTGTCATGAGATCTGCTGTGATTGGCCACAGCAATCACATGGTACCGGCAGCGGGCTGGTACACTGATCTGTCATCTGGTGAACACAGCAAGTGACAGATTGCACCAGAGCACATGTAGCTCTTGGGCTGCAGGTTGGGCACCAGAGATCTAAGCCAGGGGTGTCCAAACTTTCTAAACAAAAGGGACAGTTTACTGTCCTTCAGACTTTAGGGGGGCCGGACTGTGGCCATTGGGAACAGAAAATATCCTGGTGTTCAGTGGGAGTAAAACAATGCCTCATCTTTGGTGTCCGTGGGAGGACTAGTGCCCCATTGTTGGTGTCATTGGAAACAATTCTGCCCCGTCTTTGGTGTCAGTGGGAAGAATTTTGCCCTTTTGTTTTTGTCAGTGGAAGGAATAGTGGCCCATTGTTGGTTTCAGTGAAAGAAATTATTCCCCACTATTGGTGTCAATGGGAAGAATAGTGTCCCATCATTGGTATCAGTGAGAGGAATAGTGTCCCATCATTGGTGTCAGTGGGAGGAATAGTGCCCCATCATTGGTGTCAGTGGGAGGAATAGTGCCCCATCATTGGTGTCAGTGGGAGCAATAGTGCCCCATCATTGGTGTCAGTGGGAGGAATAGTGCCCCATCATTGGTGTCAGTGGGAGGAATAGTGTCCCATTATTGGTGTCAGTGGGATGAATAGTGACCCATCATTGGTGTCAGTGGGAGGAATAGTGCCCCATTGTTGGTATCAGTGGGAGGAATTATGCCTGATTGCTGGTGGAATAGTGCCCCATGGGCCGGATAAAGGCAAAGAAAGGGACACAGTTCTTAGACCACTGACTTAGACCAACATCCATCCTTCTCTTGTCACAACAATTTCTAACTGGCTTTAGTTTTGTGTGTGCCCAGGATGTGTTCCTTCTCCATGGACCATCTACAACAATGTTGTCTTTCATGGCACAGTGTAGGCCGGTAAATATCTATGTAGCTTACCCTGGAGGCACTCACCAGCTCACATCTGGTTGGAGAATGAGGTTGGGACACCTTGCTGGGTATACCCGCTTTGGCTGTACCCCTGTTGGTTGTATTCAGGCTGCTGGCCATAGTAGTCAGGCTGGTAACCTCCTTGTTGTTGTGCGTATGAGTCCTGTTGACCATAGACCTGGCCCTGGACCGGGACCTGGCCCTGCCCATAGGAATCAGGAGCTGGGTGCTTCTCCTGGGCTGGTGGTGGGTACTTCATGAATGGAGCTGTCCATCCCGTCTCTTTAAACACAAACCAGACGTTTCCCAGCCAGATTATGCAGTTCAGGAAGCCAAAGGCCTGTAGGGAACAATTCAAAATTGGCGTTATCACATAATGTATGGCTGAGCTGAGCTGGACTCGGCATCCAAAATGTATCCAATAATTTGACCAACCAGCACTAAACTACGGCTACATGCCAAGCATATCTATAAACATGGGACCTATATAAATATTAGACTTTTACTTAGCATAAAATCCATTTCTTGGAGTCCATAGACTATAGAGGGAGGAATTCAGAGCCTTTTGTGTTATACTGCCACCTACAGGGGGATCAGGGCTGGGACCGGGGGGCAGCTGCCCAGGGTGCAGTTTCTTTATGTGTTGGGGGGGCAGCAGCCTGTAGAATACATTTAACCAAGCCGAGACCTCACCTTAACCCATTCCACTCTTTACTGAGCTGCCCTGCTGCATGGGGGCTGCCCAACCTGACCAGGAGGAGCCTGAGTTGAGGAACAACAATGTCTCCAGTGGTGAGGTCCATTGTCTTCAGCAGGGGGGATGTGGTCTGCGCCGGGTACCAGCACTTTGGGGGTGCTGGCCAAGCCGCCCAATATTGTTTTTAAATTAGACTTTGTACTTAGCATAAAATCCATTTCTTGGAGTCCATAGAGGGAGGAATTCAGAGCCTTTTGTGTTATACTGCCACCTACAGGGGGATCAGGGCTGGGACCGGGGGGCAGCTGCCCAGGGCGCAGTTTCTTTATGTGTTGGGGGGGCAGCAGCCTGTAGAATACATTTAACCAAGCCGAGACCTCACCTTAACCCATTCCACTCTTTACTGAGCTGCCCTGCTGCATGGGGGCTGCCCAACCTGACCAGGAGGAGCCTGAGTTGAGGAACAACAATGTCTCCAGTGGTGAGGTCCATTGTCTTCAGCAGGGGAATGTGGTCTGCACCGGGTACCAGCACTTTGGGGGTGCTGGCCAAGTCGCCCAAACATTAGACTTTGTACTTAGCATAAAATCCATTTCTTGGAGTCTATAGAGGGAGGAATTCAGTGTTATACTGCCACCTACAGGGGGATCAGGGCTGGGACCAGGGGCAGCTGCCCCGGGCGCAGTTTCTTTATGTGTTTTTTTTTGGGGGGGGGGGGCAGCAGCCTGTAGAATACATTTAACCAAGCTGAGACCTCACCTTAACCCATTCTATTCTTTACTGAGCTGCCCTGCTGCATGGGGGCCGCCCAACCTGACCAGGAGGAGCCTGAGTTGAGGAACAACAATGTCTCCAGTGGTGAGGTCCATTTTCTTCAGCATGGTCTGCACTGGGTACCAGCACTTTGGGGGTGCTGGCCAAGCTGCCCAACATAGTTTTTATTAGTTGCACCTTGCATCCGTCACACAGGGCCCTGTACTGCTAGTATCAGGGGTGCAGAAGACTATCACATCAAGGGGAAGGGGGGCGCAGAGTTTGGCATCTTCACCCTGGGCACTGGATGACCTTATGCCAGCATGCCTCAGTATGGTGGAAATGCAGTACCAATGAGAATGTTCATCACCACAGAGTGGTGAGACCTGTGCCCCCCCCCCCCATGGCATCCATCCTCCTAGGCCACTAGCAGAAAACTGAGGCATGCTGGTAACAGGATGGGAGCAATAGGGGTTCATTTACTAAAGCTGGAGAGTGCAAAAACTGGTGCAGCTTTGCATGGTAGCCAATCAGCTTCTAACCTCAGCTTGTCCAATCAAGCTTTGACAATAAAACCTTGAAGCTGATTGGTTTCTGTGTGGTGCTGCACCAAATTTTGCACTTTCAAGCTTTAGTAAATCAACCCCACAGTGTCCAAACCTCCTGTAGGCGGCAGTATAACCCAACAGTCCCCGAATGCCTATTTCCCTCAATAAATGAGAACAGAAGGCAACGGCTGTCCATTCCACTCAGTGCCAAAGTTCACTATAATAATTTGGCTCTAGATTGATTGCCGCTATTTTGTCAAAAGTATTGGGACGCCTGCCTTTACACGCACATGAACTTTAATGGCAACCCAGTCTTGGTCCGTAGGGTTCAATATTGAGTTGGCCCACCCTTTGCAGCTATAACAGCTTCAACTCTTCTGGGAAGGCCGTCCGCAGGGTTTAGGAGCGTCTATGGGAATGTTTGACCATTCTTCCAGAAGCGCATTTGTGAGGTCAGGCACTGATGTTGGATGAGAAGGCCTGGCTCGCAGTCACTGCTCTAATTCATCCCAAAGGTCTTCTATCGGGTTGAGGTCAGAACTCTGTGCAGGCCAGTCAAGTTCCTCCACCCCAAACTCGCTCACCCTCGTCTTTATGGACCTTGCTTTGTGCACTGGTCCAAACCATTTGGTGGAGGGGGGATTATGGTGTGGGGTTGTTTCTCATGGGTTGGGCTTGGCCCATGAGTACCAGTGAAGGGAACTCTTAAGGCGTCAGCATACCAAGACATTTTGGATAATTTCATGCTCCCAACTTTGTGGGAAGAGTTTGGAGATGGCGCCTCCCTGTTCCAACATGACTGCCCACCACTGCACAAAGCAAGGTCCATAAAAACATGGATGAGCGAGTTTGGGGTGGAGGAACTTGACTGGCCTGCACAGAGTCCTGACCTCAACCCGATAGAACACCTTTGGGATGAATTAGAGGGGAGACTGCGGGCCAGACCTTCTCGTCCAACATCAGAGCCTGACCTCACATGCTCTTCTGGAAGAATGGTCAAACATTCCCATAGACACTCCTAAACCTTGTGGACAGCCTTCCCAGAAGAGGTGAAGCTGTTATAGCTGCAAAGGGTGGGAAAACTCAATATTGAACCCTACGGGCTAAGACTGGGATGTCATTAAAGTTCATGTGTCTGTAAAGGCAGGCATCCCAATACTTTTGACAATATAGTGTATATTCAATACCTGCTTGTAGGCCCTGTATTTGATGGATAGCAATAGCTAGATACAATATTTTCTTATATTTCTGTGTTGCACAATAAAATGTATAAAGCTATAAATGTCTAGCATGACATTACTATATTAGGCGTCATTCAACCTGGAAGACTAAGGACATCTTGTGGCAGAAAAAAAGTACTGCATGGGACAACTTCAGATTAAAGTAGAGTACAGCAGCCTAAGCTGTATTTATTTATCTTTTACTCTGCATGGGGGCCATTTCCATTAAAATAAATGCCCCCCGAGTTTGGCTTTAACCCTTTCTCAGGTCGTTCTGTAAAATTTCTAGCGGTCCACCCTGCCCCTCAACTTCCAATAGCGGTCCATCGTACCCCTCTACTTCCCATAGCAGTCCACCATGCCCCTCAACTTCCCATAGCAGTCCACCATGCCCCTCAACTTCCCATAGCAGTCCACCATGCTTCTCAACCTCCTATAGAGGTCCACCGTGCCCCTTAACTTTCCATAGCAGTCCACCGTGCTCCTCAACTTCCCATAGCAGTCCACCATGCTTCTCAACCTCCTATAGAGGTCCACCGTGCCCCTTGACTTTCCATAGCAGTCCACCGTGCTCCTCAACTTCCCGTAGCAGTCCACCATGCTCCTCAACCTCCCGTAACGGTCCACCATGCTCCTCAACTTCCCATAGCGGTCCACCGTGCTCCTCAACTTCCCATAGCGGTCCACCATGCTCCTCAACTTCCCATAGCGGTCCACCATGCTCCTCAACTTCCCATAGCGGTCCACCATGCTCCTCAACCTCCCGTAACAGTCCACCATGCTCCTCAACTTCCCGTAGCGGTCCACCGTGCTCCTCAACTTCCCGTAGCGGTCCACCATGCTCCTCAACCTCCCGTAACGGTCCACCGTGCTCCTCAACTTCCCGTAGCGGTCCACCGTGCTCCTCAACTTCCCGTAGCGGTCCACTGTGCTCCTCAACCTCCCGTAACGGTCCACCATGCTCCTCAACTTCCCATAGCCATCTTGTGGCAGAAAAAAAGTACTGCATGGGACAACTTCAGATTAAAGTAGAGTACAGCAGCCTAAGCTGTATTTATTTATCTTTTACTCTGCATGGGGGCCATTTCCATTTAAAAAAATGCCCCCCCGAGTTTGGCTTTAACCCTTTCTCAGGTCGTTCTGTAAAATTTCTAGCGGTCCACCCTGCCCCTCAACTTCCAATAGCGGTCCATCGTACCCCTCAACTTCCCATAGCAGTCCACCATGCCCCTCAACTTCCCATAGCAGTCCACCATGCCCCTCAACTTCCCATAGCGGTCCACCATGCTCCTCAACTTCCCATAGCAGTCCACCATGCTCCTCAACCTCCCGTAACGGTCCACCGTGCTCCTCAACTTCCCGTAGCGGTCCACCGTGCTCCTCAACTTCCCATAGCGGTCCACCGTGCTCCTCAACTTCCCGTAGCGGTCCACTGTGCTCCTCAACCTCCCATAACGGTCCACCATGCTCCTCAACTTCCCATAGCGGTCCACCATGCTCCTCAACTTCCCATAGCGGTCCACCGCGCTCCTAAACTTTCCATAGCGGTTCACCCTGCCCCTCAACTTCCAATAGCGGTTCATCGTACCCCTCAACTTCCCATAGCAGTCCACCATGCCCCTCAACTTCCCATAGCGGTCCACCGTGCCCTCAGCTTCCCATAGCAGTCTACCATGCCCCCCAATTTCCCATAGTGGTTCACCGTGCCCCTCAACTTCCTATAGCGGTCCACCATGCCCCTCAACTTCCCATAGCAGTCCACCATGCCCCTCAACTTCCAATAGCGGCCCATCGGGCCCCTCAGCTTCCCATAGCAGTCCACCGTGCCCCTCAACTTCCAATAGCGGCCCATCGGGCCCCTCAGCTTCCCATAGCAGTCCACCGTGCCCCTCAACTTCCCATAGTGCTCCACCGTGCTCCTGAACTTCCCATAGTGGTCCACCATGCTCCTCAACCTCCCATAGCGGTCCACCATGCTCCTCAACCTCCCATAGCGGTCCACCATGCTCCTCAACCTCCCATAGCGGTCCACCGTGCTCCTCAACTTCCCATAGCGGTCCACCGTGCTCCTCAACTTCCCATAGTGGTCCACCGTGCTCCTCAACTTCCTATAGCAGTCTACCATGCCCCTCAATTTCCCATAGTGGTCCACCGTAACCCTCAACTTCCAATAGCGGTCCACCGGGCCCCTCAACTTCCCATAGCCGTCCACCGTGCCCCTCAACTTCCCATAGTACTCCATGGCCCCCTAAGAGCTTCAGAATTTTAAGTCATGTCAGTCAGAAGACCTGATCAAGGGAGCTTTTTCCTGACTTGCCATTGGCCAGCATGCTACAAAGGACACTCACCTCTGGATCCCAGAGCAGGTGAATGTGACAGATATTATGCATATTAGCCCAAAAAAATAATAATTAAAATGCGTGGTCTTCTCTGATTTACCATCACTTTGTTGTTCCACCGTGCCCCTCAACTTTCCATAGCGGTCCACCGTGCCCTTCAACTTCCCATAGCGATCCAACATGCCCTTCAACTTCCCATAGTGCTCCACCGTGCTCCTGAACTTCCCATAGTGGTCCACCATGCTCCTCAACCTCCCATAGCGGTCCACCATACTCCTCAACCTCCCATAGCGGTCCACCATGCTCCTCAACCTCCCATAGTGGTCCACCGTGCTCCTCAACTTCCCATAGCGGTCCACCGTGCTCCTCAACTTCCCATAGCGGTCCACCGTGCTCCTCAACCTCCCGTAACGGTCCACCGTGCTCCTCAACTTCCCATAGTGGTCCACTGTGCTCCTCAACTTCCCGTAGCGGTCCACTGTGCTCCTCAAACTCCCGTAACGGTCCACCATGCTCCTCAACTTCCCATAGCGGTCCACCATGCTCCTCAACTTCCCATAGCGGTCCACCGCGCTCCTAAACTTTCCATAGCGGTCCACCCTGCCCCTTAACTTCCAATAGCGGTCCATCGTACCCCTCAACTTCCCATAGCAGTCCACCATGCCCCTCAACTTCCCATAGCGGTCCACCGTGCCCTCAGCTTCCCATAGCAGTCTACCATGCCCCCCAATTTCCCATAGTGGTTCACCGTGCCCCTCAACTTCCTATAGCGGTCCACCATGCCCCTCAACTTCCCATAGCAGTCCACCATGCCCCTCAACTTCCAATAGCGGCCCATCGGGCCCCTCAGCTTCCCATAGCAGTCCACCGTGCCCCTCAACTTCCAATAGCGGCCCATCGGGCCCCTCAGCTTCCCATAGCAGTCCACCGTGCCCCTCAACTTCCCATAGTGCTCCACCGTGCTCCTGAACTTCCCATAGTGGTCCACCATGCTCCTCAACCTCCCATAGCGGTCCACCATGCTCCTCAACCTCCCATAGCGGTCCACCATGCTCCTCAACCCCCCATAGCGGTCCACCGTGCTCCTCAACTTCCCATAGCGGTCCACCGTGCTCCTCAACTTCCCATAGCGGTCCACCGTGCTCCTCAACTTCCCATAGCGGTCCACCGTGCTCCTCAACTTCCTATAGCGGTCTACCGTGCCCCTCAATTTCCCATAGTGGTCCACCGTAACCCTCAACTTCCAATAGCGGTCCATCAGGCCCCTCAACTTCCCATAGCCGTCCACCGTGCCCCTCAACTTCCCATAGTACTCCATGGCCCCCTAAGAGCTTCAGAATTTTAAGTCATGTCAGTCAGAAGACCTGATCAAGGGAGCTTTTTTCTGACTTGCCATTGGCCAGCATGCTACAAAGGACACTCACCTCTGGATCCCAGAGCAGGTGAATGTGACAGATATTATGCATATTAGCCCAAAAAAATAATAATTAAAATGCGTGGTCTTCTCTGATTTACCATCACTTTGTTGTTCCACCGTGCCCCTCAACTTTCCATAGCGGTCCACCGTGCCCCTCAAATTCCCATAGCGGTCCACCCTGCCCTTCAACTTCCCATAGCGATCCAACATGCCCTTCAACTTCCCATAGTGGTCCACTGTGCCCCTCAACTTCCCATAACAGACCACCGTGCTCCTCAACTTCCTAAAGCGGTCCACTGTGCCCCTCAACTTCCCATAGCAGTCCAGCATGCCCCTCAACTTCCCATAGCAGTCCACCATGCACTCAGCTTCCCATAGCAGTTCCCTGCACTCCTCAACTTCCCATAGCAGTCCGCCCTGCTCCTCATCTTCCCATAGCAGTCCACCATGCCCTCAGCTTCCCATAGCAGTTCACCGTGCTCCTCAACTTCCCATAGCGGTCCATCGTGCTCCTCAACTTCCCATAGCAGTCCACCATGCCCTCAGCTTCCCATAGCAGTTCACCATGCCCTCAGCTTCCCATAGCAGTTCACCATGCCCCTCAACTTACCATAGCGGTCCACCGTGCTCCTCGACTTCCCATAGCGGTCCACCTTGCCCTCAGCTTCCCATAGCTGTCCACCATGCCCTCAGCTTCCCATAGCGGTCCACCGTGCACTTCAACTTACCATAGCAGTCCACCATGCTCCTCCACTTCCCATAGCGGTCCACGGTGCCCCTCAGCTTCCCATAGCGGTCCACCGTGCTCCTCAACTTCCCATAGCGGTCCACCGTGTCCCTCAACTTCCCATAGCAGTCCACCATGCCCCTCAACTTACCATAGCAGTCCACCATGCCCCTCAACTTCCCATAGCAGTCCCCCCCGTGCTCCTCAACTTCCCTTATCGGTCCACCATGCCCGTCGACTTCCAACAGCCAGGAATGCATGTAAATCTGACAAGACGACCGTTAGCTGTCAGGTGGAAATAATCAGGCCGCTGTACAGCCGCCGGATCGCCTTCACGCGCCCCTGGTACATTGGCCATCACCCCCCGTTAGGTCTCTTTTGGCATTGTACTAATTCAGCTATATTGCTGTAATACACACAATGGCCACAAGATGGCTCCACAACCTCACACAACAAAACATTAAAAAAAAGCAGAGAGGGCGCCATCATTTTCAGGCACTGAAATACATCACCGGACATTTTTGTATAAGCTTTGCAGCACCAAGAGCAAACATAATATCACTTTAAGTAGCGATATCCCATTATCACTTATTATTGTCATTTTATGTGTTAAATGATAACTTGGCTTTTAACCCTTTAGTTGCTGGAGCCTTTTTTTTTTTTTTCTACATATTAACATGTCCATTTTTTAAAATAAAATGAACTTATACTCCAAAATCTCTCCTACAAAAAAAATTTGAACGCACACAGCCTATAGAATATAACAATGGGAGCTGCAATTTGTATGCTTCATAATATTATATCAACTGTTTATCAAATCTTTTTTTTTTCCAGCAAAAAAAATACAGTTAAACTAATTGTAGCGTGCACAGACATGATACAATTCCCAATTTTTATAATTATATTTATGTTATATAAATATATGTTACATATAAGGCTTGGCATGTTTGCTATCTATTTACTCGATGCTAGCAATAAAAAAAGATGA
>BLSH010551445.1:0-10927 GCA_018402905.1 Glandirana rugosa | reverse complement strand
TTACAGCCTGACCACATACAGAGGCCCAACATTGAAGTAGTACCTTCAGGCGTTCTACATGCATAAATTACACATCTCATTTCTCAACTACCTATTACACTTTTGAAGGTCCTGGAGCACCAGGACAATGGAATTGGCCGCAAAATGACCCCATTTTGGAAAGAAAACACCCCAATGTATAATCTATGAGGCATAATGAGTCTTTTGAACATGTCATGTTTTTCCAGTAGTTTTTGGAAAATGTGGGAAAAAAATGAAAACGCATTTTTTTTACACAAAGTTATCCATTTATATGATATTTCCAACACATAGCATGTACACAGCAAAAATTACACCCCAAAATACATTCTACTACTCCCCACGAGTAAGGCGATACCACATGTGTAAGACTTTTACACAGTTTGGCCACATACAGAGGCCTAACATTGAACTAGCACCTTCAGGCGTTCTATGAGTACAAATACAAATTACACATCTCATTTCTCAACCACCTACCTATTACACTTTTGAAGGTCCTGGAGCACCAGGACAATGGAATTGCTCACAAAATGACCCCATTTTGGAAAGTAAACACCCCAACTTATAATCTATGGGGCATAATGAGTCGTTTGAACATGTCATTTTTTTCCAGTAGTTTTTGGAAAATGTGGGGAAAAAATGAAAAACACTTTTATTTTTACACAAAGTTGTCCATTTATAAGATATTTCCAACACATAGCATGTACATAGAAAAAATGACCCCCCAAAATACATTCTACTACTCCCCCCGTGTATGGCAATGCCAAATTTGTGAGACTTTTACAGGTGATGTTTACTCATGGGTGTGACAGTCACTGACAGGTGACTGGTGATTGTCACCGATGGGTGACTGGCGATGGTCACTGATGGGTGACGGGGGTCTGGCGGTGGTCACTGATGGGTGACGGGTGTCTGGCGGTAGTCTCTGATGGGTGACGGGTGTCTTGCGGTGGTCACTGATGGGTGACGGGTGTCTGGCGGTGGTCACTGATGGGTGACGGGTGTCTGGCGGTAGTCACTGATGGGTGACGGGTGTCTGGCAGTAGTCACTGATGGATGACGGGTGACTGGCGGTGGTCACTAATAGGTGATGGGTGACTGGCGGTGGTCCCTGATGGGTGACGGCTGTCTGGTGGTGGTGACTGATGGGTGACTGGTGGTGGTCACTGATGGGTGACGGGTGACTGGTGGTGGTGACTGATGGGTGACTGGTGGTGGTCACTGATGGGTGACGGGTGACTGGTGGTGGTCACTGATGGGTGACTGGTGGTGGTCACTGATGGGTGCCGGGTGTCTGGTGGTGGTCACTGATGGGCGATGGGTGTCTGGTGAAGGTCACTGATGGGTGACGGTGATGGGTGACTGGCGGTGGTCACTGATAAGTGATGGGTGACTGGCGGTGGTCACTGATGGGTGCCGGGTGTCTGTTGGTGGTCACTGATAGGTGATGGGTGTCTGGTGGAGGTCACTGATGGGTGACAGGTGACTGGTGGTGGTCACTGATGGGTGCAGCTTGTCCTGTGGTGGTCACTGATGAGTGACGGGTGTCTGACGGTGGTCGCTGATGGGTGTCTGGTGTCTGGCGGTGATCACTAATGTGTGACGGGTGACTGGCGGTGGTCACAGATGCGTGACGGGTGACAGGTGATGGTCACTGATGAGTGACGGGTGACTGGCGGTGGTCACTGATGAGTGATGGGTGACTGGTGGTGGTCACTGGTGGTGGTCACTGATACCACGGTAACTGATGGGTGACCGGTGACACGCCTCAGTCACTGATGGGTTTTGGGTGACAAGCCACAGTCGCTGATGGGTGATGGGTGACATTCCACGGTCACTGACGGGTGACACGCCACGGTCAGTGATGGGTGACATGCCACAGTCACTGATGGGTGACGGGTGACATGCCACGGTCAATGACAGGTGACGGGTGACACGCCACGGTCAATGACGCGTGACGGGTGACAGGCCATGGTCACTGATGGGTGATGGGTGACAGGTACACTTTTTGATGACAGGTGCACTTTATGATGACAGGTGCACTTTATGGGGGCAGATGGGGTGACTGTTGGGGTGACAGGTGCATTGGTGGGGCAGGGGGGGATGTGTCAGTGGGCTTTTACTGTACAGATCAGTAACTCACTGATCCCAGCTCTTCTCTTCTCACACTGAACACTGTGTGAGGAGAGAAGAGCTGGTAACAGTGAGTTACCGCTCTGTTTGCATTGGAAGTGATCGGCTGTAAAGTAGATCACAGCCGATCACAAGGTATCAGCCACTGGCTGGCGGCTGATACCTGTGTCGGTGACAGGCAGTGTTACCTAGGAACACACCGCCACCGACATGCATGCGCAGTGCGCTCCCGATCGCGAATCGGGGAAGTGCCATTTGTGATCGGCTGTGACTTCGTCACAGCCGATCACATGGTAAACAGCCATGACCAATGGCTGTTCACCCCTGTCGGTGACGCGGCGTGTCCTGGGGACACGCCGACACCGACAGAGCCGGGATGCGCGCACCCGATCGCGCGCAATCCCGGCTTAAAGGGGCGACGTCATATGACGTCCACCCGCAACGAGAGCCGCTGCGCCGTCATTTGACGGCGGACGGACGGCAAGCGGTTAAATTTGCATTTCTATTTGTCAATTGACAATATTTTTGTATGTTTATGAAACTTGATTTTATTTATAAAGACGGTATGTATCACGGCTAAATATATGTCTGTAGTGCATGTTTAAACCTTAAAGTGATTGTAAAGTCTTGGTTTTTTTTTTAATAATAAATATGTTATACTTACCTCCTCTGTGCAGTTGGCTTTGCATAGAGCAGCCCAGATCCTTGTTTTCTTGGGTCCCTCTTTGCTGCTCCTGGCCCTTCCCGCCTATCGAGTGCCCCCTCAGCCAGCAGCTTTCTATGGGGGCACCTGAGCCGAGTCAGAGCTCTGTGTATCTATTCAGACACGGAGCCCCGACCCGGCCCCGCCCTCTCTCTCTCTCTCCCCTGATTGGCTGACTGATTTTGATTGACAGCCGTGGGAGCCAATTTCACCAGTGCTGTGTCTCAGCCAATCAGGAGGAATGTGCCGGGTGGCTTAGACATTCGTGAACATCGCTGGCGATAGATGGGGCTCAGGTAAGTAATTAGGGGGTGCTGGGGGGCTGCTACACACAAAAGGTTTTTTATCTTAATGCATATAATGCATTAAGATAAAATACCTGCCTTTACAACTTTAATACTATAAATAATAACATGTTATTCCATGAGTTCATAATGAGTTTGGCAATGCTAGAGAAATGCTTAAATATTGCATTACAATTTAACTAAACCCATTACATTTTAGCCGACTAAAATGTACCGGTGATATTTGTCGACTAAAATATGACTAAAACTAAAACAATTCAGATGACTAAAGTACCACTAAAACTAAAATGGTATTTTATTCAAGACTATGACTAAAACTATATCAAAATTAACACTGAGTGTAAGTCAAGCCTAAAACAAAAAATTGTTTTATATAAAAGAGGTTCATCCAAGAGGCATTGTGACCTCAATACATATTGATACAGAGTAGTAAAAGGAAATATGACAATAATTTGAAAAGCTCACTGGCTCTGGCTAGGTGGCTCACATGCAACCAGGGCTACCTTTTAAGGGACATTCAGGAAAGTCACCCAGAAATCAAAGCGCTATTAAACCCAAAAACAAAAATGTAATATATTGCAGCTTACCAATCATTAGATTTGGTGATTGCATTATTTATTTATTTATTTCAGGTACTTATATAGCGCCATTAATTTACGTAGCGCTTTTACATATACATTGTACATTTACATCAGTCCCTACCCTCAAGGAGCTTACAGTCTAAGGTCCCTAACTCACATTCATACATACACATACTAGGGCCAATTTAGAAATGATCCAATTAACCTACCAGCATGTCTTTGGAGTGTGGGAGGAAACCAGAGTACCTGGAGGAAACCCATGCAGGCACAGGGAGAACATGCAAACTCCAGGCAGGTAGTGTCGTGGTTGGAATTCAAACCAACGACCCTTTTGCTGCTAGGCGAAAGTGCTACCCACTACACCACTGTGCCGCCCCTTAGTTTTCTTTTTATGCATTTTTCCTCTGTTTTCACCTGGTAATCTGGCCAGTAACACACCTCCTGTATCACTCTGGGCGAATGAGAACAGGGGGCACAGCAGTCAGCAGCATTGTCAGTCTTGGGGTGGGGGAGTGTTAGATGTACTAGCAGATTTAGGCACACTAACAAATTGAAGGTAACAAACAGGGGGGACCAGCTAAGTGTAGTAATAAAACCAATTTTTATTAGGTGCAGATAACTGGCAACTCAATGTGGTAAAAGGTGGGAATCACTCATAAATGATGTGGCCAAATTCTCTGCTGTGAGACTCTGTAAGCCCTCCTGTAGCTGGAAGCCACTTACACAAGGGCAGGCCTACACCAGGGGCGTGGTTACGCATTTCAGAACATCCCATATTTTTCTCCAACTAATGGGGAGGTGCAGCTGAGCAAGGAATTTATACTGCCAGAGGACTGGAAAGACTGCAGGGTCCAGCCATCTCATAATTCAATAAGCTTAACAACAAACATTATTTCGCAGAACAAAACATCAAGAAAAAGCATGCAGAATCAATTGGTTATTAGGGAAACCTAAAACATAAATGTATTGGATGATTGTGTTTAATTGAAAGCGGACATGTAAACATGAAATGCCATGTAGAAAAAAAAATTAAAAGATATAGGACAGCAGGAGATATCATATATAAAGCTAACATTATTAATCACAATAATATTATAACTAAAAATAAAAAAAAATGTTTATTTTAATTCATAAATAAATAAAAGATTGGATAAAGGCCCTAAAGGTGACACTCTCATAAGGATGGGCAAGGATTGGTATAGATGCACCCCTAAAAGGAACCATAGCAAATAATGAATACAATAATGAATTAATACTGTGCATATCATTCTTCATCTTTCTCATGGCAGCTGCAAAAAACTCAGCAGCTTGCTCACTCTGTACAAGCTGTCACAAAAAAGTGATTGCTAGGTATATTGGTATAAAACAGCTGTTGACTTTACTACAATGTCCAAATATTCCTGACAACCGTGTGTGTGTGTGTGTGTGTGTGTATGTGTAATCAGTTTCTGATATTTTAGGAATTATTTTTACATTTAGGTCTGAGTCCTACTCTCAAGCAGAACTCTGGTTTTAGTGTTAAAGATATCCGTATTTTATTTTTCATGTTGATTATATCAGGTTTTTATGTAAGGCAGGTAGAGTTGAGCTAACCCGTACTGTAAAGTTCGGGTCCGTACCGAACTTTGGGGTGTCCGTGACGCAGACCCGAACCCGGACATTTGAAAAAAAGTCCGGGTTCGAGTTCGGGGTTCGGGTATTTTATCCCGCCTGTTGAATAGCTGCAGGGCAGCCAATCAACAAGCGTTTCACTGGTTTGCCCTTAGAAGCCATCACAGCCATGCTTACTAATGGCATGGCTGTGATTGGCCAGTGCATCATGTGACCCAGCTTTTGTATAAGCTGGAGTCACATAGTGCTGCATGTCACATGCTCTCAGGCTAGTGTAGGGAGAGGATGCTGCCGGCGCTGTGAGGGACAGATTGCAGATCTAATAACATGTCATCCTGCATTACAGAATGATCTGATTCTGGACTAGGTAGAGATTACTACTACTACTGCTTTGAGGGACAGATTGCAGATCTAATAACATGTCATCCTGCATTACAGAACGATCTGATACTGGACTAGGTAGCGTTTACTACTCCTGCTTTTAGGGACAGATTGCAGATCTAATAACATCTCATCCTGCATTACAGAATGATCTGATACTGGACTAGGTAGAGTTTACTACTCCTGCTTTAAGGGACAGATTGCAGATCTAATAACATCTCATCCTGCATTACAGAACGATCTGATACTGGACTAGGTAGAGTTTACTACTCCTGTTTTTAGGGACAGATTGCAGATCTAATAACATCTCATCCTGCATTACAGAACGATCTGATACTGGACTAGCTAGAGTCTACTGCTTTGAGGGACAGATTATTGTTCTAAAATCATCTCCTAGTTCTATAGGGAGAGGTTCCTGCTGCTCCTGTGAGGGACAGATTATTGTTCTAAAATCATCTCCTAGTCATATAGGGAGAGGTTCCTGCTGCTCCTGTAAGGGACAGATTATTGTTCCATAATCATCTCCTAGTTCTATAGGGAGAGGTTCCTGCTGGTGCTGTAAGGGACAGATTATTGTTCTACAATCGTCTCCTAGTGCTATAGGGAGAGGTTCCTGCTGCTGCTGTAAGGGACAGATTATTGTTCTAAAATCATCTCATAGTGATATAGGGAAAGGTTCCTGCTGCTCCTGTGAGGGACAGATTATTGTTCTAAATTAATCTCCTAGTGATATAGGGAGAGGTGCCTGCTGCTCTTGTAAGGGACAGATTATTGTTCTATAATCATCTCCTAGTTCTATAGGGAGAGGTTCCTGCTGGTGCTGTAAGGGACAGATTATTGTTCTACAATTGTCTCCTAGTGCTATAGGGAAAGGTTCCTGTTGCTCCTGTAAGGGACAGATTATTGTTCTATAATCATCTCCTAGTTCTATAGGGAGAGGTTCCTGCTGCTCCTGTGAGGGGCAGATTATTGTTCTAAAATCATCTCCTAGTGATATAGGGAGAGGTTCCTGCTGCTCCTGTAAGGGACAGATTATTGTTCTATAATCATCTCCTAGTTCTATAGGTTCCTGCTGGTGCTGTAAGGGACAGATTATTGTTCTACAATCGTCTCCTAGTGCTATAGGGGGAGGTTCCTGCTGCTCCTGTAAGGGACAGATTATTGTTCTATAATCATCTCCTAGTTCTATAGGGAGAGGTTCCTGCTGGTGCTGTAAGGGACAGATTATTGTTCTAAAATTGTCTTCTAGTGCTATAGGGAGAGGTTCCTGCTGCTCCTGTGAGGGACAGATTATTGTTCTAAAATCATCTCCTAGTGCTATAGGGAGATATTCCTGCTGGTGCTGTAAGGGACAGATTATTGTTCTACAATCGTCTACTGGTGCTATATGGAGAGGTTCCTGCTGGTGCTGTAAGGGACAGATTATTGTTCTAAAATCATCTCCTAGTTCTATAGGGAGAGGTTCCTGCTGCTCCTGTGAGGGACAGATTATTGTTCTAAAATCATCTCCTAGTGCTATAGGGAGATATTCCTGCTGGTGCTGTAAGGGACAGATTATTGTTCTACAATCGTCTACTGGTGCTATATGGAGAGGTTCCTGCTGCTCCTGTAAGGGACAGATTATTGTTCTATAATCATCTCCTAGTTCTATAGGGAGAGGATCCTGCTGGTGCTGTAAGGGACAGATTATTGTTATAAAATCGTCTCCTAGTGGTATAGGGAGAGGTTCCTGCTGGTGCTGTAAGGGACAGATTATTGTTCTAAAATCATCTCCTAGTTCTATAGGGAGAGGTTCCTGCTGCTCCTGTGAGGGACAGATTATTGTTCTAAAATCATCTCCTAGTGATATAGCGAGAGGTTCCTGCTGCTCCTGTAAGGGACAGATTATTGTTCTATAATCATCTCCTAGTTATATAGGGAGAGGTTCCTGCTGGTGCTGTGAGGGACAGATAATTGTTTTAAAACCATCCCCTAGTTCTATAGGGAGAGGTTCCTGCTGCTCCTGTGAGGGACAGATTATTGTTCTAAAATCATCTCCTAGTGATATAGGGAGAGGTACCTGCTGCTCATGTAAGGGACAAATTATTGTTCTATAATCATATCCTAGTTCTATAGGGAGAGGTTCCTGCTGGTGCTGTAAGGGACAGATTATTGCTCTACAATCGTCTCCTAGTGCTATAGGGAATGGTTCCTGCTGCTCCTGTAAGGGACAGATTATTGTTCTATAATTGTTCTTCCACCACCGAGGATTGCAGGGCATTTCTCTTTGCCTCCTGTTGCCTCCTCCTCCTACTGCGCTTCCTCCTCCTCTACCACCTCCTCATCCACTCAGCGTAACACCTTCACCAACAACTTCAGCACATCCAGGGGGAAATGACAGCAGGCTGTTTTAAAACTGATATGTATGGGGGATAAACCCCACACTGCGCAGGAGCTGTGGACGGGCTTTGAACAACAGACCTGTGAGTGGTTGTTGCCACTGAGCCTCAAGCCCGGCCTGGTAGTCTGCGACAATGGGCGAAATCTCGTAGTGGCTCTGGGCCTAGCTGGTTTGACGCACATCCCTTGCCTGGAGTATGTGCTGAATTTGGTGGTGCAGAAATTTCTAAAAAAACTACCCAGATATGTTAGAGCTGCTGCAGAAAGTGTGGGCCGTTCTTGCGCGCTTTCGGCGTTCTCACCCTGCTGCTGCTCGCCTGTCTGCACTGCAGCGGAACTTCGGCCTTCCCACTCACCGCCTCTTATGCGACGTGCCCACAAGGTGGAACTCCACCTTGCGCATGCTGGAGACACTGTGCGAGCAGCAGCAGGCAATAGTGGAGTTTCAGCTGCAGCATGCACGGGTCAGTCGCTTCACCACCAACGAGTGGGCCTCCATGCGAGACCTGTGTAGCGTATTGCGGTGTTTTGAGTACTCCACCAACATGGCCAGTGCCGATGACACTGTTCTCAGCGTTAATATCCCACTTTCTCCTTGAAAAAACACTTTGGGTGATGATGGAAGAGGATGTGGCACAGGAAGATGAGGAGGAGGAAGAGGGGTCATTTCCACGGTTATCAGGCCAGTCATTCACAAGTGGCTCGGAGGGTGGGTTCCTGCACCAGAATAGGCCAGATAAAAAATATTCAAGCTAGGGCACAGTTCTGGAGGATGAGGAGGACGAGGAAGATGATGAGGAGGAGGAAGAGGAACCGCAGCAGGGTGGCACCCAACGCAGCTCGTGGGCATCACTGGAGCGTGGCTGGGGGGATACGGAGGACACAGATGGTACAACACCTCCCACAGAGGACAGCTTGTCTTTGCCTCTGGGCAGCCTGGCACACATGAGCGACTACATGCTGCAGTGCCTGCGCAACGACAGCCGAGTTGCCCATATAATACTTGTGCCGATTACTGGGTGGCCACCCTGCTGGATCGCCGTTACAAGGACAACATGCTGTCCTTAATTCACTCACTGGAATGTGAGAGGAAGATGCGCGACTGCATACGCCTACACGTACTGACTGATGGGTCTGCCCCATTCAACTTCTGGGTCTCCAAATTGGCTACATGGCCTGAGCTTGCCCTTTATGCCTTGGAGATGCAGGCCTACCATGCAGCCAGTGTATTGTCTGAACGTGTGTTTAGTACGGCAGGGGGCGTTATCACAGACAAGCGCAGCCGCCTGTCCACAGCCAACGTGGACAAGCTAACATTTATTAAAATGAACCAGGCATGGATCCCACAAGACTTGTCTGCACCTTGTGCAGAATAGACATTTAGTCCGGCCTCACACAGCCATTGGTATACTTGTTTTTTTTTAATATGCCTCAATATTTTGGGGGCTACCCCAATTAGAAAAAAAATACCAAACAAACAAAAAACAGTGTTGGCTACCTCCTCCTCCACCACCGCCACTTCCACCTACACTGCCACAGTCACGGAATAGTCATCCTCTAGGCTCCTACTCCACATCCACCTCCTCCTCCCATTTTTATTTTTTTTATTTGATTTTAAGTTATTTCCCTATCTCCATTTTTTTGTAGGGCACTTGTCCTACTCTTACCCCCATTTTACTTCCTTTTGCAGCCCTCTAGCACTTTCCAGGACTTTTTTACAGCCATTTTTCTGCCGAGAAGCTTGGGTCCCCATTGACTTCAATGGGGTCCGGGGTGAAGTTTGGGTCAAGTTCGGTACCGAACCCAAACTTTTTCGCAAAGTTCGGCCGAACCCCAACATCCAGGTGTCCGCTCAACTCTAAAGGCAGGTTTTACAAAGTTTATTGGTCCAACTTGTACCAATGTAAGTATGTGTAGCGCTACCCCTGTAGGGCTGCTGGTTAGGATGGGCCCTTAGCAGGCACTGAACCGATTAGTAAAGGCAACATAATGTATGGTCATCTGATATGGTTGGTAAGGAAGTAAGTATACAAATGGTTTAACAATGGTAATAACACATTTTAGCATGCAGGGTGATTAAGGACCAGGGATAACATGACACTTGGCGCCCAAGAGAAAGGGAACAAAGGGGACTTGCAGGATGTATTATGGGAGGGGCAGGCCTTTATGTTGTTCTTCTGCCAGCTATTGTTGGAGCCCTTTTAATAAGCGTTGGAGCACTTAATAAGAACTTCAATAAACCAGCATGCAGTATAAGTGTGGTAAAGATGCAGTAAAGGTGTGGTACAGGTGCAGTGTATGTGAAATATACTTAAAGCGTTTGTATCCCCTAAATTACATTTTTACCTACTGGTAAGCCTATAATAAGGCTTACCTGTAGGTAAAAACAATATATTCTAAACCTGTACAGTTTAGGAGATATTCTCACTGCAAGTGCCGCTGACATCAGCATGCGCAGTGATGTCCCATCGAAGGCCCGGAGCATAGCATCAGACCCTGCCGAAAAGTCTGCCGTAAAGATGGGCTCCCGCGCATGCGCAGGAGTGATGTCTTGCGGCTCTGGCCACTCAAGGTTTCCACAATGACTCACCTGGTTACCATTACTTGCCTCATTAGTCCAGCCTACAGCCATCTTCTTTTGGCTATTTAACCGCCTCAGGACCGCCCACCGTCAAATGACGGCGGAGCGGTCCTGCTCTTCCAGCGGGGTGGACGTCATATGACGTCCTCCCTTTAAGCCGGGATTGCGCGCGATCGGGCGCGCGCATCCCGGCTCTGTCGGTGTCGGCGTGTCCCCAGGACACGCCGCTACACCG
>BLSH010551432.1:295912-308371 GCA_018402905.1 Glandirana rugosa | reverse complement strand
TTTTGTGGGTACAATAACTGTTAAATGTGTGTAGTATATATAGTGACTAGGCACAGACTCGGTTTAATTATCCCCCTTTAAGCCCCTCCCACTGTTAGCCAAAATCTGGGCAAACATATAGATTGCTGCGGCATACGTAGCATGCCACAGGACTTATTTTTCTGTTTTATCCCAGGGTGTCCCAGGTCTTTCATAATCCTAGTCATGCTCAAATTTTGTCACTCTGTTTTGAGTTTTTCTTTGTAAAGCCAGCATATTACTTGTCCTCAGTACTGTTATAGTTTATGTATTATTTATATTGCTTAAATATTGATTGTCTTAGTTTATAATAGCAGTTTCTGTCACATTTCAGGATGTCAGTAAAAAAAGTGGTCTGTCATTAAATTCCCCATGTTTTGTCAGTAAAAAAAGTTTTGGAGGGTTGGTAACCCTGCCTTCACCAGAGACCTTGAGGGAGAAGCACTCTCTGTATACTATTGCTTTAGCAGGTTGGCCGTGGAATGAGTCGATGCAGCTCACTTAGTTCCGGCTTCAGCCTGAGAGAGTGGAAGGTGGAGTGATATCTTCTACACTCCACCTCTCCCTGACCGGATGCTGATTTGGGCACCAGTCACAGCTCAGCCGTGTGGAAGAGCTGCGCTGTGTGTAGCCTGCCTGATTGACTGCTTATTGTGGATTGGAGACAAGTTGTTAGACATCACATTTTTGGTAAATTGATTGACAATGTTGTTGGATGTGGGCCTGTGCTGTGATTGTCTCTTTGTTGGATTGGGCTGTAGCTGTCTCTTTGTTAGATTGGGCTGTCTCCTTGCTACATGGGCATGTCTCTTTGTTATATGAGGATGTCTCTTTGCTGGATCGGGATGTCTCTTAGCTAAATATATGGGGATGTCTCTGCTAGATTGGGATGTGTCTTTGCTGCATATATGGGGATGCCCCTTTGCTGAATGTATGGGGATGTCTCTTTGCTGGATAGGGCCATCTCTTTGCTTGATTGAGATGTCCCTTTGCTTGAATGGGATGTCTGTTTGCTGGATAGAGATGTCTCTTTGCCGAATATATGGGGATGCCTCTTTGCTGAATACATAGGGATGTCTCTTTGCTGGATTGGGTTGTCTTTTTGCTGGATTGGGATGTCTCTTTGCTGAATATATGGGGGTGTCTCTTTGCTGAATTGGGATGTCTCTTTGCTGGATTGGGCTGCCTCTTTTCTGAATATAAGGGATATGGGCTGTCTCTTTGCTGAATATATGGGGATGTCTCCTTGCTGGATTAAGCTGTCTCTTTGAAAATGTAGTGCAGTTAGTGTTGGTGTAGGGTTCTGCCTTGTCCTCCTGATGGCAGGCTTTATATTTTTGGGCAAAATATAATTCCTTACTATTAAATCATGAAAGCACTGATGACTTGGAGTACAATTTTCATTTTCATATACTAAGTTGTAAGAGTGTTAAAATAAAAGTGGGTCCAGTGAAGGTGGGATGGCCAGTGGGTGGATTGATGGGACAGCCCTGGGGAATGTTGGTGTTTAGACCCAAGAGGCTCAGGTCTAAAGCTGTGTACGGAGCCTCAACATTTCTGATGGCGACCTTGTTTTTGCCTAAGGAATTATTAGAGACTGCATTCATTTTGTAACAGCTTCATCTTTGGCTGTTATTCTGTAATACATATAGAACTTATGTAGGGAGACAAGCTATGGCAGCACCCATATTTCTTTCATGCCAGAATCTCACACATATAGTCCCTAAAATCTTGAATAGTTCAGTGTTGACTCATACCCAAAATTTTTACTATATTGTGCAGATGCCTTACTTTAGAACCGTTAGAACCACCATGCACCCCTTTGAATAACTTCAGACAAGGCTTAGAATGGTTTAATATGAACAATGTCTTTCCCCAAACCTTAACTATTGTAGTGTGGCTGTCCAGGCATACCTCCATGAGGTGAGAGCCCATTATGGCATTGTCCATGGCTTGGATGTCTCCAAATGTCTCTTAAGCAGATTGCAAGGCACAGCAACCCCAATACCATGAGCAGAACAGAACCAATCCATTCAACTAGGAAGCCCCTGGACCTCAGCCTTCCTCCTTTTTATAGGATAGGTGGGCTGGCTAAGACCAAAAAGCCTGGGCACTGAGCTTACAACAGTTAACCCTTATTCCCGGCTTAGCCAGCCATTAATGCGCTAAAAATCTATTTCAACCTGCCTACACACTGAGCTTAGAAGATCCCAAAATATGTACACAGCTGCTCAGGGTGGTTACCCTAAAACACACTAAAGTTAATTAGGGACATTCCAGCTTAGGGCAGGGTCCCTACATATGTTGATGTACATTAAAATGTACGACTGTGCCCCAAAACTTTCAAGCATATGACACATTTACGTATGGTAAGGAATATGCTGCTGTTGCTTTCATATAAAACAAAATCCTTTGTACTTTGTATTTACGTTTCCAGCTGGTCAACTCTAATGTTAATCATGGATAAGGTACAATATTACTTTGCAGCTCTTCTATAAACAATTTCATGAAGTCAGTGGATTTTAATAATTTTAAATGTTACATTCTCAGTGTATGAGAATGAACACAAAATGGAAATCAATTACTTTTAACCAACAACGAATTTAACATGGAAATGAATGAAGCTCAATAAAATGAAACTGTTTCTTAAATTAATGATAATGAGCAAACCAGTGAAAGCTTACTTCATCAAAGAAGTAATCTTTCCACACAGCAGTAAACATCTTTCAAGAATTAGAACTTAATGTTAATGAATTTTGCAGTTTGTGTTATGTTTCATATTTCATATATATCCCCCCCTCCCATATGTGGTTGCACTAAATATTGTATCCTGAAAACTGAGACTGTCCATGACTGTCCAAAGTCATTTTTCTTAACACAATGATATTTTTTTTTTCTTTATAATTAAACCAGAGTATTGTAGACTAGCAAAAATAACCAGTGTATTTTATTCCACTTTTAGAAAAACCTTAAGGTAAAATGTTGGGGTTTGTTTTCTCATTTTGGTTAAGTATGTTTGATAAATCATGTGCAGGTGAAGGTTCTAAATTCAGAACATCAGAATATAGGTACACTTCAACCCTGCACTCACAAAATCGCATGACAAGGGAAATCTCATTGTTTCCAATGGTGTCCATTCAACATGACTCATAACTGTGTGATTTTGGAAAAGGTTCCTGCAATACTTTGATGCAATTTACAGTGTGACTTGGCCCAATAGAATATGCAAAGCTGTGCTACATATTCGTACAGTAAATCACATCAAAGTTGCATAGAAGTAGTGTGAACTGGCCCGTAAAAGTGTTACCATTATTACTTTGTATACAAACTAATAAAATTGATATGATGACGAGTATGGCATGTAAATGTTTTTTTCCACTAAGAGATGTACAAATATTCTACTATGTAATTATTTATACGTCCACAGCTACAGAGCACTCACACGTCTGTATACTTAAAACAAGATATGGCACTTGTACTGTTGTATTTAACTCTTCTCTCAATATTTTATTATTACATTTGACGTGAAACTACAGCTTTGTTGAGTAAAAAACAACATTGTCCCCAAATAAACTATATACTGTAAATTGCATGAATTCTAAGAAACTTTTGCTTTTGCAGATTCATTTATTTCTTTCTTCTGAAGATGCGGACTACAGCTGCCCCAGAAATGTGTGAACCGGCTCCATTGAGGGCCAGTCACAATCTCCTGTCATGCAAAGTGGATGCGGGAAAAAAAAATATGTTCTGATTATGAGCAGTGTTGTTCTAGGGTACCTGAAGCCCATGAGAGGAAATGAGAGCAATTACTGTTATTGTTCACATGCTACAAGAGACTAACAGAGACTGCTCTCACATAACGCCAGAGTATGAGAAACTGCTCATGAGACGGTTAAAGACTAGTCACATGGAACATAAATTGTACGTTAACACGCATTTCTCCCAGTGATATGAAGGTTGAGTTACTAAAGTCAAAAAGGCTGTTCCCGTTGCAAGGGAATTTGCACTTTGCAAGAGAAATTCCCCCCTGATAGTAGTGAATGAGATAAAGCTCTGCTGAGTTTTATTATCCAATCATGTGCAAACAAAAATGCTGTTTTTTAAATTTCCTTGCACTGAGGCAAACTCCCTTGCAAAGTAAACAGCCTCTTTGCCTTTGGTAATTCAACTCCACAAAAGCTGTTTTAAAGACAGTCCAAAGCACACTAATTTACTTAAAAAATGCAGTTTGGTATCTGTAATGCAACTGAAACTAAAACTGCATATAATTTAGTGGTATGGAACACTACCAAAAGAAAAATGAATTAAAGAAAAACAGACTGAATAAAATATGGCTTCTAAATACTGTACATATTTAACCATTTTGCTTTGCCATGTCCAACATGATGCCCTAATATGCTTCCTTTTCAAGGATAAAAGACTTGCAATGGACATCTTCATCAGCCAATGGGAAGTGTTCACATAAATAAAAACACAAAAAAAAATAAAGGTGGGCACTAAAGCTTTATTCACATGGCCATAACAAAATGCACATATAAGTGTTTTTTAACCACTTCCTTACTGGGCACTTAAACCACCCTCCTGCCCAGACCAATTTTCGGCTTTCAGCGCTGTCGCATTTTGAATGACAATTGCGCGGTCGTGCGATGTTGTACCCAAACAAAATTTGCGTCCTTTTTTTCCCACAAATTGAGCTTTCTTTTGGTGGTATTTGATCACCTCTGCGTCATTTCTGATCGCCGCTATTAACAAAAAATGAGCGACAATTTTGCAAAAAAGAATAATATTTTTTACTTTTTGCTAAAATACAAATTCATAAAAAAAAAAATGTATTCATCAGTTTAGGCCGACATATATTCTTCTACATATTTTTGGTAAAAAAAATCGCAATCGGTGTATATTGATTGGTTTGCGCAAAAGTTATCGCGTCTACAAACTATGGGAATTGATTTATGGAGTTTTTATTATTATTTTTTTTTTTTACTAGTAATGGCGGCAATCTGTGATTTTTATCGGGACTGCGATATTGTAGCGGAAATGTCAAACATTTTTTACACATTTTTGGGACCAATGACATTTATACAGCGATCAGAAATTTAAATGTCCACTGATTACTGTATAAATGTCACTGGCAGCGAAGGGGTTAACCTGGAGGGGCAGTGAATGGGTGAACAATGTTCCCTGGGTGTGTTCTAACTGTGGGGGGGTGGGGCTGCCAGGACATAACAGATCTAACTGATCCTAGTGACAGGGATCAGTAGATCTGGTATGTCCCCTGTCACAGAACGGAGAACTGCCATGTTTACATTGGCGGTTCCCCATTCTGCAGCTCTGTCAGGCGATCGTGGGTCTCGAGCGGACATCGAGTCCGCCCGACCCACGGGCACACCCGCGTAGCGTGCGGCAGCCGTGCGCTCGCGCCGCCGCTGCCGCCAAGGGGCGCGCCGGGAGCGTGCACAGGGGACGATGTCCATGGACATCGTCCCGGTATTCAAATCCTCGCTGGAGCCGTACTTCGGCAATAGCGCGGATCTGTAGGGGTTAATTACAGACCTGGACACAGTTGCATTGTTTTCGATGGGGCTGTTTACACAGGTGCATAAACATGCACTGCACTCAGATCTGTAACACAGAATCCAAAAATATGCATTTACGAACTTGTGATGCATGCATTTATGCTTATAAACGCACATATACATGTTTGTAAGCAGGTAAATTAAGTCTAAACAAAGGAGAAATGTAATTATCATTATGTAAACATACATACCTTTACATGTTTAAACGCATCTAACAGCAGGGACTATATCATATATGAAACAACTAATTAGAGATTTCCTTTGGGCTTCCTTTACATCTATGTATTGTAGTAATCCCTTTTAGTGCACCAACACACAGGTACAGTAGGTGCCAGTAGACCCAAGCTGGGTCTATTGCCATGCACTGGCAGCTTAGTTGTCTTAATGCATGTGAACCCCAGAAATACTGTGCGTTAATCTGCATTTAGTAATGTACTACAATGGACCAGCCAGATATAAAGGGGGGCCTTAAGGATATTGCTTACTAAAAATACATAGAAAGCAGGGATTTTGGTTAATTAATTTTTTTTTTGCAGATTCAGGAAAAAAGTAAGGACATAGTAGGAAATAGCAAGGACATAACTATAAGCTTGCCTATCAAGATGTAGCTTTCATATAGGTGTAAGGACAGTCTTCAAAGTGAATAGCATATTAAAGACTGTTGAACATATTTAGAGGGAAATACCACTTTCACTAAAGAATTGATATAGGGGTTGATTTAGTAAAACTGGAAAGTGTAAAAATCTGGTGCAGCTGTACATGGTAGCCAATCAGCTTCTAACTTCAGCTTGTTAAATTAAGCTTTGACAAAAAAACAGGTAGCTGATTCTATGCAGAGCTGCACCAGATTGTGCACTCTTCGGTTTTAGTAAATCAACCCCTATGTCATTTGAATATTTTACTGATAGCAAATTTGTGAAAAAGCCACCATCATGCAAATTTTGTCAAATCTTAATTGAACAAGCTGAAGATAGAAGCTGTTTGGCTACCATGCACAGCTGCACCAGATTTTGCACACTCAGTTTTTAGTAAATCAACCCCATTATGCCATTTAAAGCCCACTTTTAAGGAAAAAAACATCTTTGCTATGACTTTGAGATTAATTTGGGGAATGAATATTTTTATTTATTTTGTAAGATATATATATATATATATATATATATATATACACACACACACACACAGAATATACCGTGTTTATTTTGTATTTACAGTATTTCTTTTTTCTTTTTTGTAATACTTTTCTTTTACATTCAGGGTGAATTATTTTTTAGCACCCTTCCCCCTACACTCTTCTATACATTACATTTTATTATCAGAAATAATCATGAAATTGAATAAACACTAATAATAGTCAGGAAAACAATTGAAAAATCTTTTTTTTTATCTAAATTCTGTGTATATATAATCATGCTGGAAAAAAAGTTAATAATGCCACAGCAAAACATGGGGATAGCAAATAGTATGCTAAATAAAATAAATATCAAGTATTTAATAGGTACGTGTCATGTATTGTGGAAAGCATTAGGATAATAGCAGCATGCTTTGATAGTGACAGGCTTACAGGGGACTACATTATAGTAATATGATAATACATAAGCAAAAAATGTCTATCCTGACCATATCTGAGCCCCAGAGAATTGGCAACTGTTACAATATACAAGCAGCAAGTAGGGAAACATTACAATCTGTGGGCAGTAAACTACCTATTATGACAATGTGCAGGCAACAAATAAGCAATGGTAACTATACGGTGTAAATAAAGATAAGTAATTGTGACAATATGCAAACAAAAATTGGCAATTTTGACAATATAGAGCAATTATGACAATAAATGAGCAACCATAATAAAATGTTGGCAATAAATGGGCAACTGTATGTCCGAAAATTCCTACTGTTGGTCATCACAATGAGCGGTAAAAAAAAAAAAATGAGATGAAAAAAAACCTCACACTATGCATACGAATGTTATTTTTAGTCCCGGCAGAAATATATAATTAACCAGTTGCCGACCGCCTGCCATGGATTGACAGCGGCAACATGGCTTGATATCGCAAACCACTGTCACCTGACGGCAGCTGCGAGATCGCATCGTGAGCGTGTGCGTGCCGCCAGGGGCACGCTTGCTCACTGCATATCGGGGGAGTCAGGGAGCGGGTAGGGTGGACTCAATGTCTGCTGGCTAGCCGTGATTGCTCCCCCACAGTGACAGAATGGGATCCGTGTATGTAAACACACGGATCTCCATTCTGACAGGGGAGAAGGAGAGTGATCTTCTGTTCCCTGTATACGGGAGCCACTATCACTCTCCTCCCCCAGTCAGCCCAGCCTCCACACAGTTAGTAACACATCCCAGGGAACACAGTCAACCCTTTGATTGCCCCTAGTGTTAACCCCTTCCCTGCCAGTGACATTTATACAGTAATCAGTGCATTTTCATAGCACTGATCGCTGTATAACTTCCAATGGTCCCAAAAAAGTGGCAAAAGTGTCCGACATGTCCGCTGCAATGTCTCAGTCCTGCTAAAAATTGCAGATTGCCGCCATTACTATTAAAAAATTTAAAAAAATAATATAAACCCCATTAATTAATTCTCATCATTCGTAAACGCGACAACTTTTGAGCAAAACAATCAATATACGCCGATTGCGATTTTTTTTTTTTACCAAAAATATGAGGAAGAATATATATCAGCCAAAACCGATGAATACATTTGTTTTTTTTTATATTTTCTTTTGGATATGTATTTTAGCAAAAAGAAATATCGTTTTTTTTGCAAAATTGTCGCTCTTTGTTTGTTTATAGCAGCGATCAGAAGTGACGCAGAGGTGATCAAATACCACCAAAAGAAAGCTCTATTTGTGGGAATAAAAGGACATCAATTTAGTTTGGGTACAACGTAGCACGACTTTCGGGGCTAAAGTGGTTAAAGCATTTTTTTAATAAATGTATTTTAATAATAATCACTTAAAACTATAAAAATGTAACACTTACTAGTATGTCTGAAACACAGACCAAATAGAACCAAAAAACAATAAAGCACACCTCTTGATGAAATGAAGATCATTCATTCATTTGGTTTTAAACATGTCCCATTATTTAGGATGGGATTTACAAAGCTACTTCATTATTGGACTTGATGGATAAAGCTTAGAAGAGCAATCCTCGGCTCTTTGCCACCTCTGTGAATGAGGACTGATAGGATTGCCGGGGTAATACTGCAGAGATGAGGGTATTGTGGAAATGTCTGGCTGGGATGTGGTCCTAAAGTATCCCCAACTTAACTGTATGCATTGCATAGGATGAGAAAAAACACCCATTCTTCTAATTGAAAAACATTATTCTCCAAGCCCAGAAAAAGAAAGAAATGGTCCACTGATACTGCGATAGGTAGCTCCACCTCTCCACATTTTGTACTGGTGCCATAATCCTTCATAGTCCTAATGTAGATACAGTAAGTGTGTTGGTTTACTAAGGGGTAGAGAATTTTAAATTACATTACTTAGCATAGTGAATGTGTGCTTACTTTAATCACCCAAGCACATGTAAAATTGTTGCAATCAGACTAAGCCCAATGCTGCTTTGTTAAGTGAAAATGTTGTAAATCAACCACAATATCTGTCTGTTGCTTACATGCTCCTGAAGATTGAATATACTGAACACCTTACCAAATGTGATGCCAGAACATTGTTCTTAATACATACTGACAAAAAGAGAGACAAGAAAACTCATATACCTAGTGCTACTGTTAACATTGTACATTATTATCTGATAACGTTTAGGAAATAATGGGAAATGATGCGCCACATGCAAAAATGATCTGGACGTTTAACAGTGACTAGTTTTTTTTATCCAGGGTTAAAGAATGTGGCAGAGAAAGCATTTGTGAGAAAGTCAGGATGAGTGATTTATTTATCAAAGAAGCATTTAAGTTTATTGGTTTACACATATTTTAGTTTTGACAGCAATGTAATGACTCAACAGTTCAGACAAATTTACTAAGATCTGTAGCCCTCTGTATGTGACAATGGTGTATGAACCACCAAATACAGTTATCCACAAGTTCAAACCATACAGATACTGTATATGTGGTAATGAAATTTGAATATGTAATGGATTGAAAATGTTAAACCATCATTTAGATTGTGCTCTCCTAACCCCCTTGTCCTGTATTGTACTGAAATTGCAATGTCTCCCTTTATTTTATAAAGGGTTTTCCAAACTGTTGGTACTATATACATCCTGAATAATAATAATAATAATGATAACAACAATATTATGTGATCATTATGTTTAATTAACAGCTTAACAACTGCCCTGTAGTCAAATGAAGGCTACAGGGCGGTTGCTTAATTCTGGGAGGACGAACAGTGACGTCCTCCCATGAACGCGCTTCCCGCGCGCCCCCTGGGGCGTGCACACTGGAACATCCATGACCGCCGGGTCCAGGGGACCCGGCACATCACGGATCGCGGTGAATGGCTGCTGTGAGCGGCCTTTTACCACGTGATCGCTCCGTCAAATGATTGGTTGTTAAGGGGGTTTAAGTGCCCATTGGTCAAGTGGTTAAACTAAATGATATGAAATATACAATTGAAGAAATAGAACTTTTCGGAAACTGAACAGTTCCTGCCAAGGAGTCTGGACTAGTTACTATGGACTAACTGATACACCATTAGGCCAATTTATAAAGCAGTGAATGTGACTTTTGCCAAATATTCTCTGGTGGAGAATCAATCAATGTCATTTAAAACACAAGAACCTGGAAGATTTTACAACAGAGAATGCTTATTGTATTATTTATTACAGGTATTTATATAGCCCTTACAATATACACAGCTCTTTACGTTTATTATATGTTCACATGAGTCCCTGTCTTCAAGGAAATTACAATCTAAGGTATGGTGGTGCTTTTACTACTTCAATAATAGACCCCTATGTACTTTGGTTTGCCTTCATTTGTGGCCAAGGGCTGTGATTTAACAGCTGTATGTCTGTTGAGAACTTCTACTTTCTAGGAGGTACATTTTTTTCTTTACAGAAAGGTATTCTGCGTGGTTATTCCAATCCCCTGTTTAATACATAAATTGCTTAAACCAATTTTAAATAGCAAGGAGCTTAAACAAAAAGGGTTGTAAGAACATTTATTAATCAATAGCATTCAATTGTAAGAACACTTAGAAATCAGTGTCCTATCTTTTAGGCTGATTAGATGTTAATTTTGCATAATTAGAGGGCTATAAAATGTATGAATTAAAGTTAAGTACACTATCTGACCTGTAACCAAGATTCTCTCCTTGTTTCTCATTTTCAAGGAGGTAAAGTTTGTAGTGAAAATTTTCATGTCCAAGGGCTGATTATTTTGTAGTATTTTTTTTATTTCATTTCTAGATCATTACAGCAAAAAACAAGCTAGAGACGTCTTTGCAACGGCACCCAAAAACATAAATTCAACCCATGAATTTCAAGTGATTTTAAAGGGTGAAGGTTTTTTTACCTTAATGCATTCTTTGCATTAATGTAAAAAAACCTTCTGCATGTAGCTACCCCCAGCCCCACTTATACCTACCCGAGCCCAATCTTGATCCAGCACTGTACACGAGAGCAGAGGTTCTCTATGCTCTCCCCCTCCTCATTGGCTCAGAGACAGTGGTGAAAACCATCGGTCTATGGACACACACAGCCGGCTCGAGAGTGAAAGCACATGTGAGTGCCCCCATAGCAAATGGCATAATGTGTGCCCATCAGTTGGTGATGTACATGCACGAGATCCAGCCTGCCCTTGCTACCCACCCGCAATAAATGCACTGTAGGTGGAAGGGAACTGGTGAAATAATCACAATGCACTGTACCATGTTCTTTGACACACTACAAAGACCAGTTATATATTTGCTTTAAACTGTGTATCCTGTTTCACAGGAAACATATTGCTGTCAACATGTTTCATAGATAGCTCTACTTCATCAGGGCTGGCAGTGAATTCTTAGATTTAGTCTTAGATTGCTGTAACAATATTGTTGTAACTATTTGGGGAACTATACTGAGATCAATGAAATTGCATCAATGTCTTTTACTCAATGTCTCTGCTGGTCCTGACAAGTGATGAAGTGGAATCATCTACTAACTGCATGGACAGCAATCTGTTACCAGGACACTCAGTGTAATGTCACATGTCCTATCTGTAATCTGTAAATGGTACACACTGTACACTGCAAATACATAAGTGGTCTATGTAATACATCAAAAAATAATATTTATTGTGCATTTTTTTAAACTTTAATATGATGATTAATAAATCTTTATTCTTATGTTACATTTTTTGTTAAGATAATTTTTATGGAACACCACTGTTTTAGCCTAGTCCTGCTTCTCTCCCTTCTTTTTTGAAACCATTTACTTTTCTAAATCATATAATATGATATAAGCAAAAATGATACCTGGGGCATTTATTATGATCTAAGACCATTATATACACTAGGGTTAAAATTTAGGACAAACCGCGCTAAACACAAAGTATTAGAAGGTAAGGTGAGCTGCCATACACCGACCAAACAAAATCGTATAACAATAGAAGTAGAAATTACAGCGCTCAACCTTATACTTAGAGTATTAACCCTCAAAGTGAGGGGCTTATATATTCAAAATAAGTGTAAATAACTATATAAATAATGTAAATATGGTAACTCCTAGTGGGTGTAAATACCCTTAACTGTCCACTAGGGACCAAGTATAGCTAATGAAGCTTGTACCACTTATGTCAATCAACAACCTAGTGTGGACACTTTGAGCGAGGGTGGGTAACTCGTGGAGGGGTGATACCTTCCCTCCAGTGATCCATAGTGGGGAGGTGCTCAATGGGTGGGA
>BLSH010551432.1:282651-295246 GCA_018402905.1 Glandirana rugosa | reverse complement strand
GGAATACATTTATAACATAGGTCTACCATAGGTCCTGCACAGTGTGAAAGGAGAAGGAAACTCTACCTGGAGGTTCCCCCCTCCATTCCAACCTGACCCCGAAGTGGTCCAGGAAGCGAACAGGACAAGCACCACAACCTACTTCTTTAAGGAGCCGGAGTTCCAGAAAATAGACGTATATTGCCAGGAGTGTGTCGTGGTCTTAATTTCTTCATCCAACACCACGAACAGGACAAGCGAAGGACCTGGTGAAGCCCCAGTCCAACCTTACCTCCCCCCTTGGAGGTCCATCTCAAAGGAAGAGGAAAGTGTGACACGTCCTGGATACCATCTGGATACAATATTTACATAAGGCGTGAATATTGCACCTTTCTGGTAAGCCTCAAATCCTGAGGGGATCACCCCAACTTCCAACGGATTTTTTCATATTTATCCCTGGATGAACATTTATATTTCTTGAAGAACACGTTTTCACTGCATTTCAGACTGTTTAAACAACGTTTTTCCCTTTATCACGGACACTGATTTGTCCCAAAGAATTTTTCACCAATGTTTTGTTTATTGTCATGTTTTCAAGTTTGACATATTCTTTCACTTGTTTGCTTTCACAACAATCACTGGAGGGAAGGTATCACCCCTCCACGAGTTACCCACCCTCCCTCAAAGTGTCCACACTAGGTTGTTGATTGACATAAGTGGTACAAGCTTCATTAGCTATACTTGGTCCCTAGTGGACAGTTAAGGGTATTTACACCCACTAGGAGTTACCATATTTACATTATTTATATAGTTATTTACACTTATTTTGAATATATAAGCCCCTCACTTTGAGGGTTAATACTCTAAGTATAAGGTTGAGCGCTGTAATTTCTACTTCTATCATTATATACACTATATTACCAAAAATATTGGGACACCTGCCTTTACACGCACATGGACTTTAATAGCATTCAAGTCTTAGTCTGTAGGGTTCAATATTGAGTTGGCCCATCCTTTGCAGCTATACCAACTTCAGCTCTTCTGAGAAGGCTGTCCACAAGGTTTAGGAGTGTGTCTATGGAAATGTTTGACCAGTCTTCCAGAAGCGCATTTGTGAGGTCAGATACTGTGGACGAGAAGGCCTGGCTTGCAGTCTCCACTCAAATTCATACCAAAGGTGTTCTATTGGGTTGAGGTCAGGACTCTGTGCAGGCCAATCAAGTTCCTCCACCCCAAACTCGCTCATGGACTGCACATGGTGCAGAATTACATCTTATTGAAAGGTATATTCAGAGTATATTTTTTGTTTTCTTTTCTTCCCCCTTTCTCCTTTCTCTCCACTCTGGGGATAGCCATCATACAATGTTATGTATGTTATGTACTTTTGTCATGATATATTTCAACCTGTCCTGAATGTATTGTAAACTGAGCATATACTTTTGCTTTCAGAGCTTCATTAATCCTCTTATGCATATGTAAGAAACAGGGGGTCCTGAAGAAGCGGCAATCCCGCAAAACGCATCAACCTTACTTCTTGCCTGTTTCAACCAAACCACCATGGCCCATATCCATTTGGTGGATGGCAATCAAGGATAGTAATGTACAAATATACACAGGAAACATATGTTTTTACTATAAATGTTTTTATTGCATAAAATCAAGATTTGTATATTTTTTAACATTAGTTATATAATTTGTGCTTACTGGAGGGGTATCTAAAATCCTATTATACACAGTTGTACTATTTAATGACTTATGGATGAGACCCTCCACTAGCATGTGTCTAGCAATAACCTTCCCCAAGCACACATTTTACATTCTGCCATATGCTTTAAGTTGGAATAGCTTGAAATTTCAAGACAATGATGAGAGAACAATTTATGCTGTCTACATTTTAGCAAAGTTACTGGAAAGAAACATATTAGATTCAATCAAAGAGTTACATCGGAAGGGAAGTAGATAGATAAAATAGAGGGTAAAATCAAACACCAGTTTGACAGTATACAGTTGTATGCTAAAGTTTAGGAACCCCTGGGAAATGTCCATGATTGTCATTTATAAATATTTGGGTGTCTGGATCAGCAATTTCATTTCGATCTATCAAATAATTGAAGGACACAGTAATATTTCAGTAGTGAAATGAGGTTTATTGGATTAACAGAAAATGTGCAATATGCATCAAAATGAAATTAGACAGGTGCATAAATTTGGGCACCCCAACAGAAAAATCACATCAATATTAAGTAGAGCCTCCTTTAGCAAAAATAACAGCCTCTGGATGCTTCCTATAGCTTGTAATGAGTGTCTGGATTCTGGATGAATGTATTTTGGACCATTCTTCCTTACAAAACATCTCCAGTTCAGTTAGGTTTGATGGTTGCTGAGCATGGATAGCCCGATTCAAATCACCCTACAGATGTTCAATGATATTCAGGTCTGGAAACTGGGATGGCCATTCCAGAACATTGTACTTGTTCCTCTGCATAAATGCCCAAGTAAATTTTGAGCAGTGTTTTGGGTCGTTGTCTTGTTGAAATATCCAGCCCCGACGTAACTTCAACTTTGTGACTGATTCCTCAACATTATTCTCAAGAATTTGCTGATATTGAGTGGAATCCATGTGACCCTCAGCTTTAACCAGATTCCCAGTACAGGCACTGGCCACACAGCCCCACAGCATGATGGAACCTCCACCAAATTTTACTGTGGGTAGCAAGTGTTTTTCTTGGAACGCTGTGCTCTTGGAATGTCCCTTGTTATGACCAAATAACTCAATCTTTGTTTCATCAGTCCACAGCACCTTATTCCAAAATGAAGCTGGCTTGTCCAAATGTGTGTTTGCATACCTCAAGCGACTCCGTTTGTGGCGTGTGTTCAGAAAAGGCTTCTTTGGCATCACTCTCCCATACAGCTTCTCCCTGTGCAAAGTGCGCTGAATTGTTGAACGATGCACAGTGACACCATCTGTATCAAGTTGATGTTGTAGGGCTTTGGAGGTGGTCTGTGGGCTGTTTTTGACCATTCTCACCATCCTTCGCCTTTGCCTCACCAATATTTTATGTGGCCTGCCACTTCTGGCCTTAACAAGAACGATGCCTGTGGTCTTCCATTTCTTCACTATGTTCCTCACAGTGGACACTGACAGCTTATTTCTCTACAATAACTTTTTGTAGCCTTCCCCTAAACCATAATGTAGAACAATCTTTGTTTTCAGGTCATTTGAGAGTTGTTTTGAGGCCCCATGTCACCACTCTTCAGAGGAGAGTCAAAGAGAACAACAACTTGCAATTGGCCACCTTAAATACCTTTTCTCATGATTGGATGCACCTGAGGTTCAAGGCTTAATGAGCTCACCAAACCAATTGTGTTTTCCAATTAATCAGTGCTAAGTAGCTACAGGTATTCAAATCAACAAAATGACAGGGGTGCACAAATTTATGCACCTGTCTAATTTTGTTTTGATGCATATTGCACATTTTTTGTTAATCCAATAAACCTTGTTTCACTACTGAAATATTACTGTGTCCTTCAGTTATTTGATCGATCAAAGTGAAATTGCTGATCCAAACACCCAAATATTTATAAATGACAATCATGGAAATTGTCAGGGGTTCCTAAACTTTTGCATACAACTGTACCTCTTGACCTTATACTGGACTGTTGACTAGGGAGTTTGTTTTCCAAAAAAAAAAATACATTCATGCCTTGTTATATGAATTTCATATAATAATAATAAGCACTCAGACTGTCATATTACAGTGAGAAAATATGTCTCTTGGTCTATTTATTAGTTTTTTTAGCTTTTTTCGTATGCTAGGTTGACATAGAACAGGCTGTGGTGTGTTATTGGCATAGTTATTGCAAATTTCAGTGATGTTAACAATAAACTGCACACAAGACAGACAAAATGCTATAAGGCAACAATTCATTTTTTCTTTAAAGACATTTCTGATTTTGATGGCGTACTTAACATCTTTTATGTTTCAGCATGTTGCCCTCTCTGGAGGCTAACAGCAGGATCTGTACCCACTGGATGATGATGCAAACCCTTCTACCAGCTAATAATTGCCAATACATTAATTATTTGATGTTGTTGTTAGTCATTAGTATGATGTTGCTGTTAGGCAATTCAATACAAAATGGATTCTTTATAGAATAATTTAGGAAAATGTACATGAGTGAAACTTAATTATTTTGATCTTAATAATGTCAGTGTCTTTGCTTCTGTTTCTAAGAAATCTTCAACTTTGAATCTATAATGGCCTGTTGGACAATTTGGCACTCAGAAATTTAATTGGTCCAATTAATGTTTCTAAAAGTATTTCAGCGTTTTTATGTACAGCACATTTTCTTTTTTTTTTCTAAATGCTTTTCAGGATGTCAGAAAGCTGAAAAGCTGGTCAACAGAACAGTAGAAATATTCCCAACTTTAATTTGTCGAAATGCTGCCAGCCTTTCTGAAAGAGTCACACTGTGGATGATGTGGTGTTGCAATTACCAAGAGCAGAAGAGAGATCTATTTTGAAACATATTGATATAGTTTTCAAAATTGCCTGTGTTAATAACTATTGGTTTCTCCCAGATGGAAATGGAGCTGAAGAGGCTTTTATGTTATAGCGCAAATCCCATTATTTTGGAGACAAAAAAGATACTCTTTTGCATTTAATTAAACGGATTGTAAAAGAAAAACATAGCAAGGAAAAAATGCATTTTATCGCTTCTGGTTCTTCCTTTGATTGATGCAAATTTACAATTTAGATGCATATAATTTCACTTAAGTCATCAGAAAAGATGAAAGAAAAAAGTGCTGCTTTTAACCTAAAAGTTATGAATGGCATGTTTTTCAAGCATCAGTGTGAAAATATGACTTCTAGTAAGTATCTGACATAGTCAAAATAGAAGAGTCAACATATAACTATACAGTAGCTACAGCTAGTCATGTGCCTAGTATTGATCCTGAGACAGCCACTGATAAACGATTAAAGTATTGACCTGGACTTAAAACATTTTGTTGAAGGAGACCTCTTTATCTTTTTTGCTATGTGCAATGAAAGGGACAAAAATTAGTGTGTTAGGACAATAAAAAAATCACCATTCTTTAAAGATATCTTATAGGCCTGGAATTTGCTTTGGAAACCTCCAGAACTCATATTATTTTCATATTATAGGGAGCTCAAGGTTCATACCAGGAATAATTTAAAAAACATTAAATTAATGTGTTAAATGGGGTTATTCATCACTTTTGAAAGAAGACGTCTCTCCATTTACGGTACTAAGAAAAAACCTTGACTTAGACTTTGATAAGTAAATAATAGATTTTTTTTCAGTGTGTCCCAGTGGCGGGTGTAGTCCCCCTGTCAGAACAGAATAGCACAGCAGAGAAGATCATTGTACTAACATTGCTTGTGTAGTACAGAAATCTGTCAATTTTTTTTTTTGTTCAGCCCGCTAGGTTGATTGAAAAAAATGTATAGTGTGTAGCAGGCTTTACAATATACTGGGCCAACCCAAGCCAATTCAATCACAGCTATTGAAGAATTATTTACAAAAAATAAGCCCATTTACAACTGTCCTCCTCCATTGTGAATAGACTGAATATTTGTAAACACAGCAGGAAGGAATATCGTCAGATCAAAGCTGAAGGTCGGGAGTCTTAAAAGGCCATTGATCACAAATTATTGGCCTTTTTTTTTCAGGTCAGGTGGATTAAAATGTTCATGATCACCAATGAATATGGCAGTTTTTTAAGTAAAAAAATGAACGGTATATGTAAGCAAACCCAAATTTGTGCTCTTATTTTTTCTTTCATATAATACAAAATAAAAAATCCAGTGGTTATTAATCAACACTAAAAAAAATTAAATTGGTCCCCAACAATTCATAAAATTAATTTGGGTACAGTGTTGCATTACTGAACAATTGCTAGCTAAAAAAGAGCCTGTTAAGGGCATATACAGAATAGTACTCAAGCTCTTAAATATTCAGGAAAAGTAAAGTTTTGTCCTGGAAAATCTTCCAGTTAATGATGGATTAGGAAAAAAAACTTCCTATATATATGATCTAATAATCAGTCTTAATCATCAAACAATAAAAGATTTGTATAGTAAAAAGTGGGAAATGCTTTTCCAGAGGATACAAATGTATGAGAACATATACAGGAAAGCTATAGGAAGGTCTGTAAATTTATTGTGTGAACTGAATCTCAGAGAAGTTTATCTGAATCGTATTAATGAGACATTATTTTACTACAGCTAGATACTATAAATGAAAGAGTGATAGTAATTATCACTACTTGAAGTGCATGGCCCCGTTCCAAAGTTAAATCGCATGCAATTTTACTTACTAAATGTCTACATTAACCACTTCAATACAGGACATTTATACCCCCTTCCTGCCCAGACCAATTTTCAGCATTCAATGCTCTCACACTTTGAATGCCAATTACTCAGTCATGCTATACTGTACCCAAACAAAATTGTTATAATTTTTTTCACATAAATAGAGCTTTCTTTTGGTTGTATTTAATCACCACTGGGTTTTTTCTTTTTTGCAACATAAGTGAAAAAAGAGCGAAAATATTGAAAAAAAAACACTTTTTTAGTTTCTATGATAACATTTTGCAAATAAGTCATTTTTGTTCATAAATGTGGGCCAAAACCTATACTGCTACCTATCTTTGGTAAAAATAACCCAAATACGTGTATATTATTTGGTCAGTGTGAAAGAGTCTGCAAGCTATGGTGCCAATCATGGAAAATTGATCACACCTGATGCACTGACATTTCTTGAGGTCCAGAAATGTCAGGAAAGTACAAATACCCCCCAAATGACCCATTTTTTAAAAGTAGACATTCCAAGGTTTTTAGTATGAGGCATGGTGAGTATTTTGAAGTTGTACTTTTTTCCCACAATTCTTGGGAAAATAAAGAAATTATTATTATTATTTTTTTGCACAAAATTGTCATCAAGTTATTTCTCACACACAGCATATGCATACTTCCAATTACACCCCAAAATACATTCTGCTACTCGCCACGAGCATGGCGATACCGCAAGTGTGAGACTTTTTCACAGCCTGGCTACATAGAGAGGTCCAACATGCATGGAGCACCGTCATGCATTCTAGGAGCAGAAATTTCACATCTAATTTCCTAATGATCTACAGTATTACACTTTTGAAGGCCCTGGAGCACCAGGACAATGGAATTACCCACAAAATGACCCCATTTTATAAAGCAAACACCCCACATTCTATGAGGCATTATGAGTCTTTTGAATGGTTCATTTTTTTCCACAAGTCTTCGAAAAACGTGGAAAGAAAATGAAAACCCTTTTATTTTTACACAAAGTGGTCAATTTATAAGATATTTCACACGTAGCATGTACATAGCAAAACTTATTCCCCAAAATATATTCTGCTACTCATCCCGAGTATGGTGATACTACATGTGTGAGACAGTCAGACGTCAGGCGTTCTAGAAGCATAATTTACACATATGATTTCATTACCACCTATTTCACTTTTGAAGGCCCTGCAGCACCAGTACAATGGAAGTACCCTCAAAATGACCCCATTTTGGAAAGCAAACATCCCAACGTATATTCTATGAGACATTATGAGTCTTTTGTATGGTTCATTTTCCACAAGTCTTCGGAAATTGTGGAAAGAAAATGAAAACGTATTTTTTTTCACAAAGTGGTCAATTTATATAATATTTCAAACACATAGCATGTATATAGCAAAAATAACCCCCCAAAATATATTCTGCTACTCATCCCGAATATGGCAATATCACATGTGTGAGACATTTACACAGCCTGGCCACATAGAGAGGTCCAACATGCCGGGAGCACCATCAAGAGTTCTAGGAGCATAAATTACACATAAAATTTCATTCATTTTCAATAATTTACTCCCTCTTGTCAGCCGCTGGTCAGAACCAGTACCCCCAATTTATCAAACTCTGGAGCAAAGACCTGGAAGACACTCTCACCGAGTTGGACTGGGAAAACATCTGCATCACAGCACATAAAGGTACACTGAATGTCACAACACAAGAACACAACTACAAAATCCTAACCCATTGGTATAGGACTCCATCCTATCTCCACAAGATATACCCACAGATATCTGACACCTGTTGGAGATGCAACTCTCTGCCGGGAACAATGCTACATATCTGGTGGGAATGTCCCCAAATCAAACCATTCTGGTCCCAAGTCCATACAATAGTTCAACAGGTTACCACGTATTCCGTTGACTTCTCCTTCCAACAATATCTGCTGCAGCATTCCAAGGTGATGGGAAATCCCTTGCAATGCACATGATCAACACAGCCCGAATGTGCATTCCAACCCTATGGAGACAAACACGCCCCCCAACACTCAAAGACTGGTTCACTCGGATTAATAGAGTGATGGACATGGAGGAACTGATCGCAATCTCCCTTGATAATTCAGGCAAATTCATTAAGACCTGGTCATCATGGATCCACTTTAGGACAACCAACGAATACCAGGCTATATATCCATAAACTCACCTAAACACTTTCAGCACTCCTGTAAGAGCAAGTAGGTAATAGTACTGTCAGACACGGTAGACTCCCTGACCGTTTTACAGGGAATCCATATTATCTTCTCCCCCCATCCCCAACCCCCGGCATTCTAACCACACTACCCCTACTCCTTCCCCTCCCCCATCCTATCTCTTCTCTTCTTATGTCTAAAAGCTCAATACATGCTCATCTAAGCAACAAAATATGTCGAGCTTTGAATGAAAACAATGTAACGCTTCCACCCGACGACCTTTGAGATGATGCCTAATTGTGCTTATATCCACGCTATGTCACATGATTGCTCTAAAGCTTACGAGGCCTCTGCATTGTTTAAAACTGATCATTCTTGTATACTGTTTTTTTTTCTCTCACTCAACTAATAAAGTTTTATGGAATAATAAAAAAAAAATTCATTCATACTTATCTCACTTTTGGAGCACCAGGACAGTGGAATTACCCACAAAATGACCCCATTTTGGAAAGCAAACACCCGAGGTATATTCTATGAGGCATGGGCTGCAGATAGGTACTTAGGTATTCTGATGGGCTGCAGATAGGTACTCGGGTACTCTGTTGGGCAGGTGACAGGTACTTGGGTACTCTGATGGGCTGTTGACAGGTACTCGGGTACTCAGATGGGCAAGTGACAGTTACTCAGGTATGCTGATGGGCTGGTGACAGGTAGTTGGGTACTCAGATGGGCAGGCGACAGGTACTCGGGTACACTGATGGGCTGCAGATAGGTACTCGATTATTCAGATGGGTTAGTGACAGATACTCAGGTAATGTGATGGGCAGGTTACGGGTACTAATTGTACTCTGTTGGGCTGGTGACAGGTACTCGGGTACTCTGTTGGGCAGGTGACAGGTACTCGGGTACTCTGATGGGCTGGTGACAGGTACTCGGGTACTGAGATGGGCAAGTGACAGTTACTTGGGTACGCTGATGGGCTGGTGACAGGTACTTGGGTACTCAGATGAGCAGCCCACAGGTACTCGGGTACACTGATGGTCTGGTGACAGGTACTCGGGTACTCTGATGGGCAGGTGAGAGGTACTTGGGCACTTTGGTGGGCTGGTGACAGATACACGGGTACTCCGATGGGCTGGTGACACGTACTTGGGTACTCTGATGGGCTGGTGACAGGTACTCGGGTACTCAGAGGGGCTGGTGACAGGTATTCTGATGGGCTGGTGACAGGTACTTGGGTACTCAGATGGGCAGGCGACAGGTACTCGGGTACACTGATGGTCTGGTGACAGGTACTCGGGTACTCTGATGGGCAGGTGAGAGGTACTTGGGTACTTTAATGGGTTGGTGACAGGTACTCGGGTACTCTGATGGGCTGGTGACAGGTACTCGGGTACTTTGATGGGTTAGTGACAGGTACTCTTGTACTCTGATGGGTTGGTGACAGGTACTCTTGTACTCTGATGGGCTGGTGACAGGTACTCGGGTACTCTGATGGGCAGGTGACAGGTACTTCTGTACTCTGATGGGTTGGTAACAGGTACTCGGGTACTCTGATGGGCTGGTTACAGGTACTCAGGTACTCTGATGGGCTGGTGACAGGTACTCCGGTACTCAGGTGGGCAGGTGACAGGTACTCCGGTACTCAGATGGGCTGGTGACAGGTACTAGGGTACTCTGATGGGTTGGTGACAGGTACTCGGGTACTCAGATGGGTTTGTGACAGGCACTCGGGTACTCTGATGGACTGGTGACAGGTACTCAGGTACTCTGATGGGCTGGTGACAGGTACTTGGGTACTCTGATGGGCCGATGACAGGTACTCGGGTACGCTGGTGACACGTACTTGGGTACTTTGATGGGATAGTGACAGGTACTCAGGTTCTCTGATGGGCAGGTGACAGGCACTCTGATGGGCTGGTGACAGGCACTCGGGTATTTGAAGGGTTGGTGACAGATACTTGGGTACTTTAATGGATTGGTGACAGGTACTCGGGTACTCTGATGGGCTGGTGACAGGTACTCGGGTACTCTGATGGGCTGGTGACAGGTACTCGGGTACTTTGATGGGTTGGTGACAGGTACTCTTGTACTCTGATGGGTTGGTGACAGGTACTCTTGTACTCTGATGGGCTGGTGACAGGTACTCGGGTACTCTGATGGTTGGTGACAGGTACTTGGGTATTCTGATGGGCAGCTGACAGGTACTTGGGTACTCTGATGGGTTGGTGACAGGTACTTGGGTACTCTGATGGGCTGGTCACAGGTACTCAGGTACTCTGATGGACTGGTGACAGGTACTCAGGTATTCAGATGGGCTGGTGACAGGTACTCGGGTACTCAGATGGGCTGGTGACAGGTACTAGGGTACTCTGATGGGTAGGTGACAGGTACTCGGGTACTCAGATGGGTTTGTGACAGGCACTCGGGTACTCTGATGGGCTGGTGACAGGTACTCTGATGGGCTGGTGACAGGTACTTGGGTACTCAGTTGGGCAAGTGACAGGTACTTGGGTACTCTTATGGGCTGGTCACAGGTACTCAGGTACTCTGATGGGCTGGTGACAGGTACTCAGGTACTCAGATGGGCTGGTGACAGGTACTTGGGTACTCAGATGGGCTGGTGACAGGCACTCGGGTACTCTGATGGGTTGGTGACAAGTACTCGGGTACTCAGATGCGCTGATGACAGGTTCTCGGGTATTCTGATGGTTTGGTGACAGGTACTTGGGTACTTAGATGGGCAGGTGACAGGTACTCTGATGGGCTGTGACAGGTACTTTGATGGGGTGGTGACAGGTCCTCTTTATTACTGGGGGGATCAGTGTGCTTGGTGTGTACATTAAGCTGTAACAAGCTGTTATCGCAATCTCCTTCTTTGTTTATGTGCCTCCGTCACCCAGCCATCTCCTCTCTGTCTCTCCCTCTCCCCCACCCTCCCTGTCTGTCAGTTCCATTGGCTGTGTGTCAGAGCGATCTCCTCCTGGCCCCTCCCCTCCTACTGCTTTTCCCTGTGGCTTGCAAATATTATTAAAAAGTAACTTGTATCCCCTCTTCTATCAGGATCTAAAGTAATGAGTGTCCATTTTTTTTTCAAGAAATATTACAAGTTTGCACCACAGATATTAATCCCTTGCTGCTGCCTCTACACATATATGCGGCCTCACTGATATGGGTCTTCTTTCGTGAGGCTGCATTTATGCATACATATCTTTGTGCTGGGAATGCTCGGCAAAGGGTGCTTCCAGCACAGGAACTGGTCTTTCACCAAATGTCCAAGGTCTCTACTAACGATTGAGAACTGGAAAGCTTAGTTCCCGTTCACCTGGCCACTGTGATAATGATGTCTGCAATGTGATCTCTAAGTGGCTATCACAGTGATCAATGACTGTAAAGTCCACCTTGTGTATGCTTTCTCCTTTTGCCAGAGGGAAAAATCCAAATAAACAAAAGTGCATGTTAAAGAATAAATAAAAAAGAAAAGAAAAGAAAAATATCTAGTTTAAGGTTTGATCTGGGTCAGTGTCAAGGTTAGAGTAAGGTTTAATGTCAGTGTCAAAAGTAAAGGTCGGAGTCAAAGGTCAGTGTTGGTATATTTTAGGTAGGATATTTAAAAAATTTTTTTTTAAATTAGTATCAGTGTCAGTTAACCCCTTCCTTACCCGGCACTTAAACCCCCCTCCTGCCCAGACCAATTTTTGGCTTTCAGCGCTGTCGCTCTTTGAATGACAATTGCGCGGTCGTGCGACGTTGTACCCAAATAAAATTTGCGTCCTTTTTTTCCCACAAATAGAGCTTTCTTTTGGTGGTATTTGATCCCCTCTGCGTCATTTCTGATCGCCGCTATAAACAAAAAATGAGCGACAATTTTGCAAAAAAGAACAATATTTTTTACTTTTTGCTAAAGTACAAATCCATTAAAAAAATTATTCATCAGTTTTGGCTGATTTATATTCTTCTACATATTTTTGGTAAAAAAAAAAATCGCAATCGGCGTATATTGATTGGTTTGCGCAAAAGTTATCGCGTCTACAAACTGGGAATTGATTTATGGCGTTTTTATTATTTTTTTTTTTTTTACTAGTAATGG
>BLSH010551432.1:265997-282219 GCA_018402905.1 Glandirana rugosa | reverse complement strand
CTGTTTACTTCGAAAGTAAACACCAATTATCATAACCTATAGAGGATAAGAAAAAAAATAGTTTCCTTTCGACTGGGTTACATCGTTTTTCTATTAAAAAACTTTACAACGACATAAAAAGAACGGATGGTGGTTTCTGTTTGGATTTTATTTAAGAGGACGAGGACTACTAGTGTCTCTATGGTGTATACACATACAAAAAACAATAAACATGGGTATCATATCATACAGGATCTTTGTTACAACGTGTAAAACGTAGAAACAGTATGGATTTTATGTGACTGTAGCCGCCAGGGGGCGCGCCTGGAGCGCGCCTGGAGCGTGTGCAGTGGAGGACGTCCATGGACGTCCTCCGGGCATTTCAGGTCCGCGCTGGAGCCGTACTTCGGCTATAGCGTGGACCTGGAGTGGTTAATGTCAGTGTATTTTAGGTATGACAAAGATGCAAAATGTGCAACATTGTTTCTAGGACATACTATACTATGGGTACAAATAACAAAAAACATACACATATGTGGTATCTCTGTGATCATCAGGAGCAGGAGAATTTATTTTAGGTTTGTCTTTGGTGGTAGGCAAGAAAAATACAGCAACATTTCAAAAAATTATCTTTTTGCTACATTGGGTCAGCTTTCCTTTGATAAAAAAAAGAATAGGAGATATCCAATACTATTAACCACAAATGAAAGCTTCATTTGTCCTGAATAAAATAAGGTATAATTCATCTAAATACACTAGGTAGTTGCAATTATATGTAAAGTTTTATTAACACATGTCAAAGTTGCAAAATTATCTGGTAAAAATATACATTTTTTTAGGAGACTAACAATTGAAAATGCTACAGACTTGCCCCACAGATATTAAGCCCATATGGACCAGCTGCAATTTCTGAGTGACGGAGTGGGCATATTGCATCTGGAAATATAAAATTAGTATCCTGATTTACACACTGAAGATGAAAACATTTTGGTTTAAGCACAGCAGCTTTTAAGCCTTTTTAGACAGGCTGCAATTTCTTAATGCTTGAGTGGTCAGAGTGCATCTGAAAAGAAAAAAATGGTGGCTATTTGTTTCTAATTAAAAAGAAAAAGATTCCACATATTTTCAGCACCTGTTTTAAGCCTTCATTGGATATGCCAACATTTATGAGAGAACAAGAACATTGCATCTGGAAGAAAAATATCAGTGTATTTTATGGGAGAGTAAAAATGTTAAAGTTGATGTCCAGCTTTACTGTCACTCTAAATAGTTAATTTGTGTCAAGCTGACTAAAATGAACTATTTCCTACAATAACATGTGCTCTCGCTGGGCACGCTGTATCAACTTAATGTAGCCGTGTATTCCAGGTGTGAGATGAGACCTTACCATGTTACCCAGAACAAAATACAGCTGGGCTGAGCAGCGTTCAGCCATATGTAAGCAGGCACTCTATCAATGAATACAAAGCTTCCCCTGATTGGCGAAGTCAGAGATTGTGACATCATCAGCCTGCCTCTCTGACTGCCATAGCTATTTAACCTTTTTGGACAGGTTGTGATTTCTTAGGGACTGAGTAGATATATTTCACCTGGAAAAAAAAGGTGTCTATTTGCTTCAAGTTTAAAAGAAAAGGACTATATTTTTTGCAGCATACATTTTAAGCCTTTATTGTATATACTGTAATTTCTTAGGGTGAGAGCAATAATATTGCATCTGGAAAAAAAAAAAATATTAACTTAGTTTTGAGGAAACTGAAGATGGAAAAATGTTAGATTTGCACTACAGATATGTCATGGACAAACTGCAATTTCTTATCACCCGAGGAGGTATTTTGCATCAGGAAATTAAAAATGAGTGTCTTGATTCAGAGACTGATTATGAAAAAAATTTACACCACCATAACTGTTAGAAAGTAACCATTTGTTGAGAAAAAAACAATCCTCTCTAGTTAGCCAATGCATATTGCAAGGACTTTAACAAACTTTGTTGCAGATTCCTACCTGTTTCTGTTATGAAATAATAGTGTATGTTCCCACCTGTTGCACACCCCTGAAGAAGAAAAGAAACTACATTTTGAAACATATTGAGTGTTCACTACCAGATTGATATGCAATTGGTGATCATTTGCTGTGGGCATAATATATTGCAATTATATGATACACACATATGCTTGAATTACTGATACCCTTTTTTGGATGGTTTTATACTTTTGTACCAATTAAAATTGAATACTTTTTTTATATACACCATGGTCTAATATATTTTTGTCGCTATAGTCCCACCATAGGTGGTTTTCTGTATTTGTATCTTTACATTTAGGGATGCTGTCAACCATTAAGCTCATTTCTTTGAATAGTTACTATTTTTGGAAAGCAAACACACCCCCCTCTTGTTTTTTGTAGATTACTTTGCTTAATACCTACTTGTCCTATTTACATAGGCTTTACCACTTTTTTTTTAATTTCTTCTTTTTTTTTTTTTTTTTTATATATATTGGATTGATCAACCAATTATCATGGCTGAATATCATGGGACATACTCATGTCAAGATTTTTAGGAATTATCATCTTTATTCCTCCAACTAAAATGAATACTTGAAAAGAAGTAATCTTACTTCTGCCATATAAAAGCATTTGATGGGAGCGTGGTCTGGACTCGGAAGGCGACGGACGTGTATCTGGAGAGCTCCGGAGCTCCAGATGAAATCCACAGGCATCCACCTTCCCAAAGCTTCGGTGAGCTCAACAAAACATCCAGGGAGTCTCCCCTCACCCTCCTCATCAGGCTGGGCTAACTTCAACGCCAATCCGCAAGGCTCTTCGCGATGCCCGAAAATGTAGGCCGCGGATTACCCCGCGCCTAGGCCGCAGCATCTTTTGCGGCCATCAAGCCTCTACTTGCCCGATCCGAACCCCGAAAAATAGCACAGGGGACTCGTCACCCTCCCTCCAATAAGCCGGACCAAAAATCAACAGCGCCCCGCACAGAGCTCCGCGTCGCCCGCAAGTTTAGACCGCGGTTTCTCCCACAACTAGGCTGCAACATCCAGATTAGCTACAAGGATGACACAGTTAGTTGGGAGCTCTGACACCCAGAGAGAGGAGAGTGTCGGCCAATGACCGCACGGTTGTTCTATAACTAACTCAAAGATCCCACTAGAAGCAAATCACCATGTCCAGAAAACGGCAATGTGACTGTAGACCAAAAAAACTTACAGCCTATTTTCACTGGCCAGAGAACCGCAGTGAAGGCGCAGACAGGCCGGAACAAGTCCCCCCGTTCAAACCACTACTCAGAGCTGCCTGATGCAGAGGAACACATCGAAGGGAGATCCTCCCAACTCACGGTTCTTCCCTCCAGCCCGCCATGTTCCAGCCCAGCCAAAGCAAGGATGCGGTTGGACACTGAAGACTCGGCACAAGGGGTAAGTGCAACCTTGTCTCATCAACACCAGCACAAGACGCACGCATCCCCCATAGCAGACTTTCCTACCACTAACCAACCTGTGTTAGATAAACAGATGAAGGAAATGCTGTTAAGGCTTCACCGCTCCCTGCACGAAGAATTTATTAATATTACACACAAGTTCTCCAAAGACATATCTATACTGGGAGACAGAGTCGACCAAGTGGAAACGGCAATTACAGATATAGCGACCACGGTAAACGACCTTATTGACGCGCACGAGGTGGGGGAGGAAGATACACAATGGATCAGGGCTAAATTAGCGGATCTCGAGGACCGCTCGAGAAGAAACAATGTTAAATTTAGGGACGGGTCCCCGAAAACGTTTCCCAGCAAGACCTGTCTAAATTCACAGTGGACAATCCCAATCCAGCTAAACATAGACCGCATTCACAGGCTACCGAAGCCTACCTTCCTACCCAAGGATGTTCCAAGAGACGTTCTCATGCGCGTCCACTTTTATCCTATGAAAGAACTAGTGCTTCAAAAGGCCCGCACACTCGGGAAACTCCCAGACCCATACGGGAACATTCAAATCTTCGCCGACCTGTCCAAATTCACACTGGACAAGCGGAGGGAGCTAAACACTATCACTAAGACTCTAAGGAATAACAGTATCCAGTACAAATGGAAACTCCCTACAAAACTGAGCATCGAACACAACGGAGAGACCTATCTGGTGCCTTCACTAGAGAAAGGCTTATCCCTCCTGAAAACATGGGGAATTATCCCAGATCCGGCTCCACAGCCTGATATTGGAGCCAAACCCAAGCATGTCCCACCGCAATGGAATAACATGACCTCTAGGAACAAGGCTGGAAATAAGAATCGCTGAAATTGTTGAAATTTTGGAAACCGTGAATTAAAATTCTTTCTGGGTGACACCCACTATGCTGTCGCCCTCACTTAGTGAACTGTATCCCCCCCCTAGAAAGCTAGCAGCTAGAAGGAAGTCTCTAGCTACAAAAGCTCTGTTTTTTTTAACTGTTGTTTCGTTATTATTTTTACTGTTCAATGTTTCTTGCGACTACCTCCTGGGAGGACACCAGAAGAACCTCTTGTACCACATCCCACCTACGCTTCGTGGAACCATTTTACAGGCCAGGAAATGGCTGCAGCTACGCTTCCACAAGACAAGAGCACGCACACCTACAAAACTGTGAGTTGTAACCCTATCGTTCTACAATCTATCTCTAATGGCACTTAAGATACTTTCAGTCAATGTAAAGGGCCTCAACCATCCAGCCAAACGGAGCTCCTTATGGAGAACTGCCAACCAGACACACAGCGACATTCCATGTGCACAAGAGACCCACCTACTAGACTGTGATACACACTTATGTCGCAACAAAAACTACCCCCACATCCATTGGGCATCGAATCAAGATTCCAAGAGAAAAGGAGTGATGATTGCCATTCATAAAAATGTAACTTTTTCCCTTTTGGACAAGGTCACTGACCCCAAAGTCAGATTTCTAATCCTATTAGGTACAGTGAACTTGCTAATCTGCACACTAGTATGCCTCTATGCACCCAATACGCACCAGATACACTTTTTGAATAATCTGATGAAAAAAGTGAACGGTACTCGGAAAGGTGCTCTGATTATATGTGGGGACTTTAACCTTGTGCCTGACAGGACCATGGATACCACTAACCCAACCCCCAGACTAGCCTCCCCTCTGCCTAATTTTTTAAGAACCTATGATCTGCATGACGTGTGGAGATACCTCCATACCACGGAACGCGAATATACATTTCACTCAATCCCCCATAATACATATTCAAGAATTGATCTCTTTCTAGTTGACAAATGGTCCCTGCAAAGAATCCAAGCAGCAGAGATAGACCCAATAACAGGGTCTGACCATGCTCCAATAAGCCTTAAAATCATACTCAATGCTTGCCAACCTGCGTCCAAGTTATGGAGGGCAAACCCCCCATATTCACATCACATTCGTGATAAAATAACTGAGTTTTTCAATGTAAATGTGGGATCAGTACCTTCCTCAGCTACCCTATGGTTGGCTCATAAAGCCTGTATCAGAGGGGTATTGATCCAACAATGTGCAAGGGCTAACAGGAGGAGGACGCAGCGAGTAGAAGAGATTACAAGAGAAATCTCACAGTTAGAAGCCTTAAACATAACAAGTCCCTCTCAGGAATCTCAACTAAAAATTCTGTCTAAACGACAAGAGCTGAGAACCATTTTACTAGAAATCCATGAAAGATCATACCGCAAACTGATGGCCAACACCTACTCTACATCAAACAAAGCAGGGAAATCTATGGCAAATAGAATAAAAGGGCAAAGAATTAAAAGCCACATCCCCTACTTGATACACCCCGTCACTAAACAAAAAGTTATGAACCCACAGGATATTGCAGACGCATTTAGTACGTATTATTGTTCTTTGTATAATATTAAAAATGACTCAGATACTCCTCCGCCACTCCAGGAAGAAATCACTCAGTTCCTCTCCAGAATTGACCTCCCTTCTATAAGTGAAGACCAATTAGAGGACTTAAACTCCCCCTTCACTGAAAAGGAGATAGAACAGGTGATTCACAGCCTACCCCCAAATAAGGCGCTCCCGGGTGATTACTATAAACAATTTATTTCTACCTTAAGTCCTCACCTATGCAATCTCTTCAATGAAGCTACCTCCTCCTTCTCCCTACCTTCTGAAATGCTTGAAGCAGTAATTATAACTCTACCCAAACCAGGCAAACCCCCTGACACACCATAAAACTTTCGGCCCATTTCCCTGCTAAATGCAGACCTCAAAATTTATGCCAAACGTATAGCACTAAGAATAGCAAGGGTATTACCAGACCTTATCAACAAGGACCAGACTGGATTTGTAAAAGGAAGGCAAGCATCAGATGCCACCAGGAGACTGTTGAACCTAATTCATGCAGCCAGATCTAGTGGAACGCCTTCTCTGCTCCTGACATTGGACACAGAGAAGGCGTTTGACAGGGTGCATTGGGGATACATGAGAGAAGTTCTTCTAAAATTTGGGTTTAAAAGCACAATTCTATCTGCCATACTAGCTCTTTGCACTACCCCCTCAGCTAGAGTATATGTAAGCGAAATGCTGTCCCGTCCGTTCCCGATCACTAATGGAACCCGTCAGGGATACCCACTCCCCCCACTAATCTTTAATCTAGCAATAGAACCCCTCGCTGATCTCATAAGAAATTCGGATCAGATCTCAGGGCTCCTTGTAGGCACCTACAACCATAAAATAAGTATTTTCGCGGACGATATCATTCTGATATTAACCAACCCCCAATCGTCGCTTTTGGCAGTAAGCAGAGTATTGCAAGAATTCGGTTCCATATCCCACTATAAAGCCAACGCATCAAAGTCCCACCTAATAGATATCGGGCTAGACGCAATAACTAGGAACCTGATCACCTTACAATTCCCCTTCCAGTGGGCAGACCGAGGTATTGATTATCTAGGTATAACGCTGACCAGAGATCCATCAAACCTTTTCAAAGAAAACTACCAACCATATAAGGAACATTTCACTCATGCACTCAGGGGCCTGAACAAACACAAATTTTCATGGTTGGGCAGACTAGCTGGGTTCAAAATGACTGTCCTTCCCCAACTTTTATATCTATTCCGTACCCTCCCCATACCAATACCGTCAAGCTACATATCATCTCTCCAGGAGGCCTTACAGAGGTTCATATGGGCAGGAGGAAAACCTAGGATAGCGAACCACTGGCTATCTAAACACAAGCAGGCAGGGGGCTTGGGCCTGGTGAGCATTGCAGACTACTATTGGGCTAACATCCTGAACCAAGCAAAAGAGTGGGTTCCGGGAGAGAGATGAGATGGGGAGACCTAGAATCGCAAAACACTCCGAAAAAACACCTAAACAAGTGGCTGTGTAGTATCCATCCCAAAGCCAAGTTAAGTAGGTCTCTACCACTTACGATGATAGCTACAGTTAAAGCCTGGCACAAACTAATAAACTTTAAGTGGATAGCCGCAAACACAACCGATCTCAACCTCACAATAGACATTATAGAGGAAATGATCCCTTCTGTACACCTTCCAACTCAAGTAAAACAGGGTTCTATAAGCATCAACAGGCTTCTTTCAGATGGAAAAATGAAATCTTACCAATTGTTAAAAGATGAGCTAGCTCTAATGGAAAACTCGCATTTCCTATACCTCCAATCAGCTAGTTGCTTGAGGAAAAATCCTCAAATCTGGGCTAAGATTCCCACACAAATACATACTTTCCTATCACAATTCTCCGAGGGGAAAAAAGAGACCTCGCTTATCTACAACACGCTCCAAGAAAAAACACTATTCTCCCACTCACCTCCCTTTACCCAATGGGAGGGAGATTTAGGTAAATCCTTCTCAGCAGATAACTGGCACAAGGCATTGAGATACACGTACGCAGCTACTAAGTGCTCAGCACTTTGGGAAACAGCACAAAACATATTCCAAAGAAGGTATAGTACAAATGCTATAGCGCTCAGCCAGTCCAGTAAGAATGATCAATTAAGAAACAGTGACTTTCTAGATACGTATAGACAACCTTGGGAGAGTTCATGCAAGTCAGAGATGACTGGGGACAGTTGGATGGGCTTGGAGTCCACAGGTGAATAATGGGTAAATTCAGAAAAACAGTTCCATAAAAAGATAAGATTTTCTCCAGTCTTGTTAGGATGGAGGCTTACCAGATTTCAGATATAGTAGAGCGTTGGACCTTTCACCAGGTACCAAGGTATTGAAAAGTGGATGGTGTGTCCTGCGTTTCACCAGGGATTCTCTTGAGGGTTCCTGTGAGGGTGGCTCCTATAGATCCTGGATCTCCGGATGGGCGTCCTCCGCTGTGTAAGGAACGTCACACACTCCGATCGAACATGTGGGTCTTACTTGGAAGACGTAGGTATCCCAGGGATTCAATTGCTCGTCCGTGGTGGAAGTGGGTGAAGAGAAATGGATCGATGGTTCCCAAAAGTGGTTGGATTTGGAAGAGATGGGAGAAGACTCAAGATAGTGTAAAAACCTCTTAGCATGAGGTGCGTTTATTACACAACAGGTTTAAAAACCTTCCAATCAGGCATAAGGTAAAAATCTTGGCATAAGGTAAAAGGTTTTCTTAAAAGTTTATATTTCAGACAAAAACGCAGCAAATCAGGGCAGCAGGTTCCCGACGCGTTTCATATAAAGGATACGTCATCTGGGGTAACCAATGCCTCAAATTGCTGCGATATATATAGCAGTCATGCACCAATTAGTCTGGAAAATTTTGGAACCCGCCCCCAACTCGTGGTGGACTTGAGAGGAAGTGCTTCCGGTGTGAACAAATTTGTTGCTGATATATAGAGTTAACCAGAAAAATTACAAATAAATATATATAAGTATGTTAAACAGGTATTAAATGTTCGAGTGTAGTGTGAAAAAGGTGAACAATAATGTGGGGAAGTGGATGGGGCTGATCCCGGTGACCCGGAAGTGGATGGTCCGTATGTTTTAGGGACCCGATCCGGGACACAGTGTGATCATATTATACACATTGTGGGTGCGCGAACCCTGCAGACTGAAGTCCGGGACTTGTAGACCCAGAACTCCATGTAAAAGCCTGCAATGCGGAGGTACACAGAGAGCGGTGTGACGTCATATCCGCCCGGGAGGCGGAAGTCGGTGGGCTGGAACTGTAGAACTGCGGACAGGACACGCTCTGCTGACAGAGGCGGGTCCGGTCCTACGGCAGACCAGTGGGGACAAATTGCTTATGGCAAAACCACCAATGACAGTGTTATGCATTAATAGTGGGTGGAAAATGTAGAATATATATGCTCATGTGAAATGGTACTAACGAAGGGAAAGAAAACACAAAATTGGCAAGGATGGTAAAGAGAGTGTATTGAAATAAAAGTAAATTAAAAATCAAAGATCAAAATAAAGTTCTAATTGCAGGGGTCCTGCCAATATCGCAAAGATGCGATTGTATGTGTGTATGTGCTAAGTTTCAGAAATTGTCTATGTTGAGATAAAAAAGGGGGGGGGTTCCATTAACCCCGTGAGGTGGCAAGGCAATTCTCCCCACAGAGGTGCATGAGGCTTTACATAAAGAAAAAAAATTAAATAAAAGGGAAAAAAATTGATATGACAACTTCATGGTCGTATTAAGCAAAGGACATAGAATATATGGAAACATTGGGACATGCACCATGGTAGTAATGAGCACAGGACAAGGATATAAGCAAAAATTGGGACCTGCTCCATGGTAGTAATGTGCAAAGGACATAGAATATATGCAGAAATTGGGACATGCTCCACAATCAGGACCGATTAATAAAGGATTATAAATTTGATTGGAAATTGATATCCCAATCAACGTTTAACCCGTAAGGCATGTACGTTTTGAGTTGATAGATCCAGTACACCTCTTGCTGTGATACTCCCCTGACATTGTTGCTCCCCCTCCAGTTTGGAACAAATTTATCGATAACCGAGAAGGTAGTGCCACTGGGGTCCTTGTCGTGTGCCCTGAGATAGTGTTTGGGCACACTATGGTTGGTTTTACCTTTTATGATATTGGTAATATGTTCGCTTACTCTGATCATAAATGTTCTAATGGTACGCCCAATATATTGTTTCCCGCAGGGGCAGGTAATCATATAAACGACATTCTTTGTTTCGCAGGTACAGAAATGTCTGATGTTATATCTAGCCCCTGTGGTGGTAGAGGCAAAGCTGAGAATCTTCCTGTCCCTACAGTGGTTCAGTTTGCACACTCTACATTTTCTGCATGGATAGAAACCCTTCAAATTATGAAAAAAGGATGGTCTTATGGGGGGATCTAGGACATTAGGTGCAACCTTCAGTCTTAGTAAGGGGGCCCCTCTGAATATCACTCTAGCCTTTTCAGGTAGGAGGGGTCCTAACACTCGGTCACTTCGTAAGACCTCCCAATGTCTTCGGACAATGTTGAGGAACTTTCTGTGTTGGGTTGAAAATGAGGTGAGCATTGACCATTTGGAATGTTGGTCTGCTTCCGTAGAGGATCTGGGCTGTGCATGGATCAAGTCTGTCCATGTCTTTGGCCATTTTAATTTCTTCCTCAATCATAGACCCCTCGTAACCTTTATCCAAGAATCTGTCCTTTAGGACCATGGCTTGGGACCTATAGTCATCCATGTCGGTACAATTCCTTCTGATTCTGAGGAACTGACTCCTCTGGACTGATTTTAGCCAGGAGCTATGATGACAGCTATCGGTAGAAATGTAGCCATTTCTATCCCTCGGCTTGAAATAAGTCCGAGTTTTCAAGGTGTCATCTTTCTGGGAGATTTCGAGGTCAAGGAAGTGTATGGTCGTCTGACTGGCTGTGAATTCAAGTGAGATGCCCCTGTCATTTGAGTTGAGGAGTGAGAAGAAGTTGACCAATTCATCCTCCGTACCTTTCCATAGGAGGAGGACGTCATCTATGTACCTGGCCCATAGGACCAGTTGGGGCCACTTATCCCTATAGACGACGTCCTCCTCCCACTTGGCCATAAAAAATTTTGCCAGGCTCGGGGCAAACTTAGTGCCCATGGCAACCCCTTTGTCTTGCCTATAGAAGTTGTTATTAAACCAAAAATAGTTGTGCTTGGTGGCGTACTCTAGTAAATCCATTAAGTAGCGTTTCTGTTGATTGGGGAGCGTATTGTCTGAGGAGAGAAAGTGTTCCACCGTCTCCATCCCTCTGACATGCGGGATGTTGGTGTAGAGGGATGCCACATCCGCCATGGCCATAAGGTCAAAGTCTTCTGTCCGAATGCCATCTAGTAATTGGATGACATCCCTTGTATCTTTAAGGAAGGAGGGTGTATCCTTAACTAGAGGTTGTAGGAAGAAGTCTATGTATTTACCCACCCGGGATGTGATCGAATCTCTCCCACTGACTATTGGTCGACCAGGTGGGTTGGTTAGGCTTTTGTGGATCTTGGGCAAGTAATATAACACAGGTATCCTCGGTGCTTTTGGTATAAGGAAGGCTTTTTCTTTCTTGGTCAGAATTCCCTCCTTGTAGCCACGGTCTACAATAACTTTTAGCTCCTTTTTATATTTATTTGTGGGGTCATTTGGTAGTGTTCTGTATGTGGCGTCATCTTGGAGGATCCGGGACATTTCAGCGAGGTAATCTTCCTTGTCAAGAACGACTATCCCATCACCCTTATCTGCAGGGCGTATCACCAGATTTTTCTTTTCGCATAAAGACCTAAGGCCTTCACTAAATTTATTTCTGGTAGAAGGCCACTTAGTTGGTAAAGAATCTAGATCTTGAAGAACTAGATCTCTGAAGACCTTCACGACGAAGACGAAGTGTTTTTACACGAAACGCGTCGGGCACTGCTGACCCTGGATCGCTGCTTTTTTACCAATTGATGTCATTTTACTTGCTGTCTATAAGCTTATAGAATTTTATTGAATAAAGCCATACCTCTTGATCGAGGCTTTTTTTACGCGATGGGAGTCCCTTGTTATTTTGTTTTTGCACTCATCTGAACACCACCTTGACCATTTGAAACTTCGAGGCAGAGGAATACCTCCATGAACAGGACCAGCGAAGGACTTGGTGACGTCCCAGCCCCACTTTACCTCCCCCCTTGGAGGTCCGCCTAAAAGTCCCCGGAGGAAGAGGAAAGTGTGACGCGTCCTGGATACCACCTAGACACAATATTTACATAAGGCGTGAATATTGCACCTTTCTGGTAAGCCTCCAATCCTGAGGGGATTACCCCAACCTCCAACGGATTTTTTCTTTCACTATTCCCGGAGAACACATTTATTGTTTAAAGAACACGATTGCACTTGATTTCAGACTGTTTAAGATAACGTTTTTCCCATATCACGGACATTGAACTATCCCAAGGATTTTTGCACCAACGTTATATCTATTGTCACAATTTCAGATCTTGATATACTTCTTCACTTGTTCTATTCTCACATCATTGTGATTCACCACATCATTGTGATCCACCACTGGCCACTGGAGGAAGATTTGCATCCCTCCACTGGTCACCCACCCCTTTTTTCCCTTTTTTTCCTTTTTCTTTTTTCAGTATCCACACAAGGTTGTATACCGATATAAGTTATATAAGCTTTACTAGCTTTACCAGGTCCCTAGTGGACAGTTAGGGGTATATACACTCACCAGGAGCCACCATATTTACATGTTTATTCATTTATTTATTTTAATACTTATTTTCAACATATAAATCCCCCATATTTTGAAGGGTTAATACTCTACCTATAAGGTTGAGCGCTATAATCTCTACTTCTATTATTATACGATTTGTTTGGTCAGTGTATGGCAGCTCACCTTATCGTTTAGTACTTTGTGTTTAGCGCGGTTTGTCCTAAATATGAACCACTGTAGGGACAGGAAGATTCTCAGCTTTGCCTCTACCACCACAGGGGTTAGATATAACATCAGACATTTCAGTACCTGCGAAACAAAGAATGTTGTTTATATGATTACCTGCCCTTGCGGGAAACAATATATTGGGCTTACCATTAGAACATTTGCGATCAGAGTAAGCGAACATATTACCAATATCATAAAAGGTAAAACCAACCATAGTGTGCCCAAACACTATCTCAGGGCACACGACAGGGACCCCAGTGGCACTACCTTCTCGGTTATCGATAAATTTGTTCCAAACTGGAGGGGGAGCAACAATGTCAGGGGAGTATCACAGCAAGAGGTGTACTGGATCTATCAACTCAAAACTTACATGCCTTACGGGTTAAACGTTGATTGGGATATCAATTCATGTATTAATCGGTCCTGATTGTGGAGCATGTCCCAATTTCTGCATATATTCCATGTTCTTTGCACATTACTACCATGGAGCAGGTCCCAATTTTTGCTTATATCCTATGTCCTGTGCTCATTACTACCATGGTGCATGTCCCAATGTTTCCATATATTCTATGTCCTTTGCTTAATACTACCATGAAGTTGTCATATCAATTTTTTTCCCTTTTATTTAATTTTTTTTTTTTTTTTCTTTATGTAAAGCCTCATGCACCTCTGTGGGGAGAATTGACTTGTCACCTCACGGGGTTAATGGAATCCCCCCCCCCTTTTTTATCTCAACATAGACAATTTCTGATTGCGATATTGGCAGGACCCCTGCAATTAGAACTTTATTTTGATCTTTGATTTTTAATTTACTTTGATTTCAATACACTCTCTTCACCATCCTTGCCAATTTCGTGTTTTTTTTCCCTTCGTTAGTATCATTTCACATGAGCATATATATTCTAAATTTTCCACCCACTATTAATGCATAACACTGTCATTGGTGGTTTTGCCATAAGCAATTTGTCCCCACTGGTCTGCCATAGGACCGGACCCGCCTCTGTCAGCAGAGCGTGTCCTGTCCGCAGTTCTACAGTTCCAGCCCACCGACTTCCGCCTCCCGGGCGGATATGACGTCACACCGCTCTCTGTGTACCTCCGCATTGGAGGCTTTTACATGGAGTTCTGGGTCTACAAGTCCTGGACTTCAGTCTGCAGGGTTCGCGCACCCACAATGTGTATAATACGATCACACTGTGTCCCGGATCGGGTCCCTAAAACGTATGGACCATCCACTTCCGGGTCACCGGGATCAGCCCCATCCACTTCCCCACATTATTGTTCACCTTTTTCACACTACACTCGAACATTTAATACCTGTTTAACATACTTATATATATTTATTTGTAATTTTTCTGGTTAACTCTATATATCAGCAACAAATTTGTTCACACCGGAAGCACTTCCTCTCAAGTCCACCACGAGTTGTGGGCGGGTTCCAAAATTTTCCAGACTAATTGGTGCATGACTGCTATATATATCGCAGCAATTTGAGGCATTGGTTACCCCAGATGATGTATCCTTTATACGAAAGGCGTCGGAAACCTGCTGCCCTGATTTGCTGCGTTTTTATCTGAAATATAAACTTTTAAGAAAACCTTTTACCTTATGCCAAGATTTTTACCTTATGCCTGATTGGAAGGTTTTTAAACCTGTTGTGTAATAAACGTACCTCATGCTAAGAGGTTTTTACACTATCTCGAGTCTTCTCCCATCTCTTCCAAATCCAACCACTTTTGGGAACCATCGATCCATTTCTCTTCACCCACTTCCACCACGGACGAGCAATTGAATCCCTGGGATACCTACGTCTTCCCAGTAAGACCCACATGTTCGACCGGAGTGTGTGACGTTCCTTACACAGCGGAGGACGCCCATCCGGAGATCCAGGATCCATAGGAGCCACCCTCACAGGAACCCTAAAGAGAATCCCTGGTGAAACGCAGGACACACCATCCACTTTTCAATACCTTGGTACCTGGTGAACGGTCCAACGCTCTACTATATCTGAAATCTGGTAAGCCTCCATCCTAACAAGACTGGAGAAAACCTTATCTTTTTATGGAACTGTTTTTCTGAATTTACCCATTATTCACCTGTGGACTCCAAGCCCATCCAACTGTCCCCAGTCATCTCTGACTTGCATGAACTCTCCCAAGGTTGTCTATACGTATCTAGAAACTCACTGTTTCTTAATTGATCATTCTTACTGGACTGGCTGAGCGCTATAGCATTTGTACTATACCCTGTATTAACAATTTGTTTGATTGTGTAGTAGCAGCTCGCCCTGATTTTTGTTTCATATATGGTTTTTGAACAATACACTTCTCACAGACCTTAGCGCAATATCACCTACATTCCATATTCCAAAGAAGATACATGACTCCAACTAAGATAGCCACATTTGACAAACAAGCTTCCCCCCTATGCTGGGGGAAGTGTGGGGAACGGGGATCTCTCATGCATATACTATGGGGCTGTCCTAAATTGAAACAATATTGGGAGGAGGCATTCGTATTGATTTCTCAAATCACAAAGAAGAATGTCACTCCATCCCCAGAGCTGGCATTGGTCAACCTGAGCATTGACAATTTCCCTCCACAATACAGGTCAATCATCTCACACATTTTACTAGTGACTAAATATAACATAACCAAACACTGGAAAAACCCAGAACCCCCACAATTCAAAAGGGTAGTAGAGAATACTCAAACCCACTTTCATTATGAAAAAATGTTGGCAATAACAAATAACTCACTCAAGAAAATGGAATGCAATTGGACACCATGGTGCGCTTGGTTTCAAAATAATGGTTCAAGTTAAAACAGGTACATAGGCAATGGAGACTCACGCAAGAGACAAAATACATGGCAATTATGCTAGTTTACTCTAGTTTAATTTAGTTTATCCCCCCCCCTCTTCACCCTTCTTACTCCACCTCCCATTCCCACTAACCTCCCTACCCCTTTCCCATCATCTCCCCTTTTACAAGAGATATGTGCCGTAGTACCATCATGAAACCCAGGGAAAATGAGCATAAATTTACAAGGGCAGTATGTGTGGCATTGAAGAGGGCTAGTAAGGTAAGGATCACCAGGAGTTCCATTTAGAGTCAAATATATGTTTATTGTCATTGTTATGAAGTTTATCAAAACAATTGTTACATACAATCAGAAGGGAGGCCCGATTGGGGCACACATAAAGAAGAAGGCATGGCAAAGAATAACCGGAAAAGGAAAAAATGCGTACATCCACACAACTGAAATCCAATATCATTTCTCAGTACATGTACAGTCTATCATACCGATAGTAATTGAAGGAAGTAATGTTTAGAACTGTATCAACCTCTAGGGTCAGTGTGCGGCACATTTATGGATAT
>BLSH010551432.1:236278-250058 GCA_018402905.1 Glandirana rugosa | reverse complement strand
TTTTGTTGTTTGTTTTTGTTTTGCTGTTTTCAACATTGAATGTAGTGAGAATAAACTACTTTTTTTTTTCATCTGAAACTTCTGTCTCGCTGTGCCTAACTTGTGTAGTGAACCCTTCCAGGGAGTCAAACACACCAGCTGCCTAGCTAAATGCCTTACAATATATATATATATATATATATATATATATATATATATATATATATATAACATTCCGTATATATATATATATATATATATATATACATACACAGTATCTCACAAAAGTGAATACACCACTCACATCTTTGCAAATATTTTATTATATCTTTTCATGTTACAACACTGAAGAAATTACATTTTTCTACAATGTAAAGTAGAGAGTGTACAGCTTGTATAACAGTGTAACTTTACTGTCCCCTCAAAATAACTCAACACACAGCCATTAATGTCTAAACCGCTGGCAACAAAAGTGTGTACACTCCTAAGTGAAAATGTCCAAATTAGACCCAATTATCCATTTTCCCTCCTCAGTGTCATGTGACTCATTAGTGTTACAAGATCTCAGGTGTGGTAAATGTGGTGTTATCACTCTCACTCTCTCATAGTGTTCACTGGATGTTCAACATGGCACCTCATGGCAAAGAACTCTCTGAGCATCTGAAAAAAATAATTTTTGCTCTACATAAAGATGGCCTAGGCTATAAGAAGATTGCCAAGACCCTGAAACTGAGATGCAGCATGGTGGCCAAGACCATACAGCGGTTTATCAGGACAGGTTCCACCAAGAACAGGCCTCACCATGGTCAACCAAAGAAGTTGAGTGCACATGTTCAGCATCATATTCAGAGGTTGTGTTTGGGAAATAGATGTATGAGTACTGCTAGCATTCCTGCAGAGTTGAAGGGGTGAAGGGTCAGCCTGTCAGTGCTCAGACCATACATCGCACACTTCATCAAATTTGTCTGCATGGCTGTTGTCCCAGAAGGAAGCCTCTTATAAAGATGATGCACAAGTAAGCCCACAAACAGTTTGCTGAAGACCAGCAGAGTAAGGACATGGATTACTGGAACCATGTCCTGTGGTCTGATAAAACCAAGATAAACTTATTCAGTTCAGATGGTGTCAAGCTTGTGTGGCGGCAACCAGGCGAGGAGTACAAAGACAAGTGTGTCTTGCCTGCAGTCAAGCATGGTGGTGGGAGTGTAATGGTCTGGGGCTGAATGAGTGCTGCCGGCACTGGGGAGCTACAGTTCATTGAGGGAACCATGAATGCCAACATGTACTGTGATATACTGAAGTAGAGCATGATCCCCTCCCTTTGGAGACTGGGCCATGGGGCAGTATTCCAACATGATAACGACCCCAAACACACCTCAGAGATGACAACTGCCTTGCTAAAGAAGCTGATGGTAAAGGTGATGGACTGGCCAAGCATGTCTTCAGACATAAACCTTATTGAGCATTGGTGGGACAGTCTCAAACAGAAAGTGGAGGAGTGTAAGGTCTCAAACATCCACCAGCTCTGTGATGTCGTCATGGAGGAGTGGAATAGGACTCCAGTGGCAACCAGTGGCAACCTGTGAAGCTCTGGGGAACTCCATGTCCAAGAGGGTTAAGGCAGTGCTGGAAAATATTGACACTTTGGCCCCAATTTGGAAATTTTCACTTAGGGGTGTACTCACTTTTGTTGCCAGCGGTTTAGACATTAATGGCTGTGTGTTGAGTTATTTTGAGGGAACAGCAAATTTACAATGTTATACAAGGTGTACACTCACTACTTTACATTGTAGCAAAGTGTAATTTCTTCAGTGTTGTCACATGAAATTATATAGTAAAATTTACAAAAATATGAGGGGTGTACTCACTTTTGTGAGATACTTATATATGACTAATATTGCCAAAAAACTGTCTTTTATTTAAGGATAGCGATCACATGAAGCCATTTAGTATCACATAGTTTTTTGGATCCTTTTTAAATTATAACGATAACAGAAATCACCCAAATGGCCCTGATAAAAAGTTTACATACCCTAGAATGTTTGGCTTTGGTACAGACACAGAAGGTGGCACACATGGGTTAAAATGACAATTAAAGGTTAATTTCTCACATTTGTGTCTTTTCAAATCCCAATTAGTCTCTGTGTATAAATAGTCAATTAGTTTGTTATCTCTCACTTGAATGCCCTAAGCAGGCTAGACACTGAGCCATGGGGAGGTAGAAAAGAACAGTCAAAAGACCTGCACAACAAAGTAATGGAACTTTATAAATATTGAAAATGATATAAAAGGATACCCAAAGCCTTTAATATGCCAATCAGTACTGTTTAATCCCTTATTAAGAAGTGGAAAATTCGGGGCTCTTTTGATACCAAGCCAAGGTCAGGTAAACTAAGAAACATTGCAGCCACAACTGGCGGAAGAGTTGCCCAGGATGCAAAGAAAAACCCACAGGTAACCAAAAAGATGGTATGGTTGTTTTTAAGGAGCACAATTCAACTATACTTGAACAAAAAATAGCTGTATTGTTGAGCTGCCAGAAAAAAGCATTTACAGTTCCAAAGCCACAAAAAGCCATGAGGCATGTCAAGGTGTTGTTGGGTATATTGTAACCAGGCTTTTTTGTGGAACTTGTGCAGTAAAGGCTTCTTTCTGGCAACTTGGCCATGCAGCTCTTTTTTGTTCAAGTATCATCGTATTGTGCTCCCTAAAAACAACCACACCATCTTTTTCCAGAGCAGCCTGTATTTCTCCTGAGGTTTCCTGTGGGTTTTTCTTTGTATCCCAAACAATTCATGTGGCAGTTGTGGCTGAAATCTTTCTTCATCTACCTGACCTTGGCTTGGTATTAAGAGATCCCCAATTTTTTATTAAAATGATTGAACAGTACTGACTGGCATATTCAAGGCTTTGGATATCTTTTTATATTATTTTCCATCTTTGTAGTTTCATTAACTTGTTACGCAGGTCTTTTGACTGTTCTTTTCTGCTCCCCATGGCTTAGTATCTAGTAGACAAGTGCATAGCTGAATTTTGTTCGTTTTCGTTTCCATTTTCATTTTAATCATTAATTTTTTTTTCTTGGAAAGCGGAAATTCTGAAATTTTCAAATTTGGAATTCAAAAATTCTGAAATTTTAGAAAATTTGGTAATTCGAAATTCGAAAATGCCGAAATTCAAAATTCGGAAGTTCGGAAAATATGAAGTAGAAAATTCAAAAATCCAAAAATTCTGGAATTTTAAAAAATTCTGTCATTTTCGAATTTGAAAATTCTGAAATTTTTGAATATTCAGTAATTGGAAACTCGAAAATGCCAAAATTAAAAAATTTGGAAATTTGAAAATTTGGAAAATCATAAGTAGAGAATTTGAAAATCCAAACATTTGAAAATTCGGTAATTCGAAAATTAGAACATTTGAAAATAAGAAAAGAAATCTAAAAATTCGGTAATTCAGAAATTGGAAAATTTGGAAATTTGAAAATTCAAAAATAAGAAAGAAAATCAGAAAATTCAAAATAATAACTAACTAGTAAATAACTATTAAATTATATGTATTGGAATTTCCTTTAAAATTTGGCTGTTAGTAAACGTAAATACAAATTTATCACTAAAAACAACCAAAAAGGAAATTCCAATGCCTATCATTTAAAAGTTAGTAATAGTAATTATTAGTTATTTCAGACTGAAATTATCAGGTTTTCGAATTTTCGGATTCCCAAGTTTTTGAATTTTGGATTTTTCTGTTAGAAAACGAATTCGGAATGAAACGAATTGCAAATGTTGAGTATCTAGCCTGCTTAGTGCATCCATGTGAGAGCTAACAAACTCATTGACTATTTATATACAGACAATAATTGCGATTTAAAAAGCCACAAATGTGGGAAATTAACCTTTAATTGCCATTTTAACCTGTGTGTGCCACCTTCTGTGTCTGTACCAAGGCCAAACATTCCAGGGTATGGAAACTTCATCAGGGTCATTTGGGTGATTTCTGTTACCATTAAGATTTTAAAAGGATCCAAAATACTATGTGATAATAAATGGCTTCATGTGATCACTATCCTTGGTTAAAATATATTTTTTGGCATGATTAGTCATATATTCAATATAAATGCCAACATTTCACAATTTATGCCAGGGTAGGCAAACTTTAAACAACTGTATATATACTATATGCTCAAGAGATAGATGCGTTTTGTGCAGTGAGTCAATATCAGACAGACGGCCTGGTAGCCCATGTTTATTTAAAAGGAAAACAAAGCGAAAGTCCATCCTGGAATCCCATGCAGGGGTTTCAACTTCAAAAACATACCAAGCCACCTGGCTCTCTTGTCAGCAGTTCCTTTCTGAACCAGCCTACTCCTGGCCTCAACAAGATTCTCCAGCCCCCTTTGGTTTACTCACTGTCCCCAAGACTTTAGGACTTCCTTCAGCCCCATTGGACTTTCTAGCCGCCTCGGCTATCCTAGCCTCCCAGACCCTCCTTTGGTCTCCCAGGCTCTTGTAGCCATTCCGACCTTCCTGGTCCTTCAGGCATGAAGTCCCCTCTCACCAGGGAAGTAGTCTCACACAGGGCCAACAGTTTTGCTGACAGGGGACTGTCTTTCAGCAGCAGGCTGCTAACACTCAACCTTCCTCCTCTCTCTGCTCTCACCAGCCCCTTGTTATATTGGCTGTGTCCACCTGGGCACACAACCTACTGGTTGTCCACAAGACCCGGACACAGGGTTGGAGATCCGTCCCACCCAAGACTCTTAGGGATCTCCAAACTAGAGCGTCCCACCTGGCAATAGCAAAATCCAGAGAAAATTGCCAGAGTAGATTTCTCCATTTAAAATCTACTCTCTGTATTCTTGCAGTCAGCTGACATGGAAACTCTGTGTGACTTTTATCTCTATTTCCATAGGGACAGGGACTCTTACCATTACATATTCCCCCCTTTGTTTTGATCCAGAGGGAGGAACACCTGCACCCTTCATCATGGTTGTGATACATCTGTGCTGGCTGTCAGCCACGTAGGCCCAACCCTTTTTCCGGGTGGGCTTCCAGGTAAGTCCTACCCTGAATCTTAACATGGTCCTATAGTGCCTTATACTCAGCCTTCTCCCTCTTCTCTTAGGGTCCCTGGGCTTACTCTCTTTTCTTAGGGGAACTCTGCTTTCCCTGATCTTTCTTTTCAACTCATTGATATCAGCTTTTCACTTCACTATAGGTCCTTCAGGTTTGAATACCTTTCTCAAGTTATCCATGGCAACAAAATCATTATTAACAGCACCAATCCCTAACAGATCATCAATTCTGAGATAACAACTTTCAATACCATCAGTGCTTTCTTTTTCAGTGTTTGTTAGGACCAGTCCTGAGGAGGGACCACACACAGGCGATCAACTATGACCGCCAAGCTCCTTCTCATCTGCTGTCCAATACTCCATGGGTGGCTGATCTAACAAATTACACTGATCCAAGCACAAACCATTCCTTACTGCAATAATGCAGACTGGTGCACACATTACATTGCTACAGCAACCCATATTAGTACTTTCTCCCACAGTGTCTCCAGGTACCGTAACTTGTACCTCTTTCCGAGTGATAGAAAGCATCTTGCCGCGGCTATTCCGGCCCTTCTTTTTATGAGGTCTACCGGGTAAGACAGTATCAGCGCCCTCTACTAACCACTGCTCAGCCACACCTCGGACCTCACCAGCAGAAATGCTCCTAGTCACCGCATCAGGCGGAGTGACCTCTGACGTCTCCAACAGCTCTCCTGAGCGTCTTCCATACCAATCGAAGTACCCTCACAGGGAATCAGGAGATTCTGTGCCAAATGGTTAATAAACATTGGTCCCACCAATTCCACTCTTGGCCAGGTTACCCAGCACAGCCTTTACCGTCTGACTCCATCCATTGGTACTACGCCGTACCACCTGGTCTGACTGTAGTGGAGATACCCAAGTGTACAGTGGATGCATTTTTGCCAACTCCAGCATTTCTTGCAGTTTTTCTCATATCTATACATCCCATGTCTATATGCGTTACCTCTTTAGGGACCTTTCCCTTGTCCGAGACATGTAGGGAGACATGTAGGGGCTTATCCATTGTAATTTGAGAGGTTGGGACATTTGAAGAGACCTCAACCTCCTTGGAGGTACCCATCATCCCAGCCTGTTGCTTCCCTGGAATGCTGTCAGCCACATTTCTCCTCTTCCCCTCTAACTCAACAACAATGAGCCTCTGCAGGTCAGCATAAGTCACATTGTCACATTAACACTTGAGCGGTTGGTCTGGGGACAACTCATCTGCCATGCCAAAGCCCTGAACCATTCCTTCAGAATGGAGGCCATCAGCCTTTGCAGGGGCCAACATGCCTTTGGGCACCAGCCATTCTGTGATCCCTCCATTGGGCATAGCAGGTTGTCTGTCCACACCGTTGTTATACATCATTGCTTTGTAATGCATTGTCACTTTGTTTAGTGTTGTGAGTGCAACCTTGCACCAATCATCCCAGCTGCCTGTGGTTCTATCAAGGGCACTTCACAGCGCAGCACCACTTGCTGTAGAAGGCTTTACAGGAACCTGGGATTCATTAACCAAAACAGCACACTTGTCACTTCTATATATATCACATTGTGACAACATGCTTGTACTCATATGGCATTGGGATGATGCTTTGTCACCCAAGGAAAGCTGCACTACACAATTTTGACCATCTTGCTCTGGTGGCCCACTGACACATTCAGCTTTGTACTCTCAGATATGACATTACAAGAAATACACTTTCCAATGTCATTGCCATCATCATATTTACCAATAGTAACACTGTTGTCAGCATGACCCTCAGTATTTTCATCAGGTGTAGACATAACTGCGGCTTTTGTGGGCTGTGTCTGTCCATTACCCACCAAAGCCTGTGAGCTACTCCTCACAGCGCCCTCTCTCTTTTCTAGTGGGGCAGCTCCATAACTGACCTGGGAAACACTCTGTGCCGTCACTGCAGGCTTCTGGGAGGTTTCCCTGGGCAACTCTGCAGCACCTGTCACTAGGGAACATGGCACCAGAACAGTTTTGGTCACCCCTAGTTTACTTTTTCCAGCTCGCTGCTGGATTATAGCAGGTGCATGCATAATCCCCATGTCCTTTTCAGTCTTTAACCCAGCTGCCAGTTGGGCTTCACCCTGTGCCTCCCCACTACACTGGGTAGCACACTGCAGCAAGTCCACCTGTACAGCGGGGAGATCTGCAGGACACATTCCCACTTCATTGGGTTCTGAGACATAAACTTCAACAGTCTTACTAATTCCTGTAGCTGATGTCATCGCCTTCATTTGAGGGCGCTGTCTCTCATCAGTGGTGTCTCCACAGGCTGACTCCCCCATGTGTTCATGGAGCAATACTGCAGCCTTTCTGGACCCACCGACACCCCCTTCAGGTAACACAGGATCCCTGTTACTAGGGGTAACAGCATATATGCACTCTGAAGATGGCTGGCTACACCCAATGCAGGTTGCAGACTGTTGCACCCTCCATTCTGGGTTGAAAACTTCACATAAGCAGCCAAAATACACAACCTTATATTCCTCATGCTTGCTAGTACCCCCTGCAAGCCACATGATTTCTTGCCACTGTTGCCAGGGATGACAACAGAAATGCTTACAGAAGACCCAGGGCTGGTACACTGATGCAAACTCATGCTCTCCTGAGCCATTGCTTGACTGGTGCTCTGTTGTCCCAGTGATGCTTCTCCCATTGCTACAGGTGACGACCTCCCTCTGCTGGAGCAATGCTGGCATTCCCAATCACACTGGAACATTTCCCCAAGCAGCATCTCAGCATTGTACTGGTCATAATCATCTCTGCTTGGACCCATCTGTTAGTAGGATATCTGGAACACATTCAGCAGCAATTCTGACCACCAATCTCTAGGCCATGCTCTCCATGTTGCAATTCTTTCAAATTCCGTTAGGAAATCTTCAGCCTCCTCTGTAGGCAGCATAGGCCGTATGAAATTAGACGTCACTATGTCGACTTCCCACTCTGCGGCCAGGGACAAAGGACGCTGAACAACTGCTGGCACTCTCCCTTTAACTTGATTTAACGTGAACGTCTTGTGTTTTGACCGCCTCATACTTGCAGTCACACATACAGCAGCTTGTTACACAGTTCACAGCAATAAAAAAAAGAAACAGGTGCGCTACCTGCATGCAATGCTCACTGCCTGGCTGCACTTCCACACACAGCCACTACCAATTCCTTGACAAAACTCACTGCTGGAGCAGAGACCCGAATTTTCACCGTCGGTTTGCCCGCATCCTCCACCACTTGTGATATTGGGGGTGTTCAGCTCAAGTGATAGATGTGTTTTTGTGCAGTGAGTCAATATCAGACAGGCAATAATTGGTAAGGGCCTGGTAGCCCATGTTTATTTAAAAGGAAAACAAAGCAAAAGTCCATCCAGGAATCCCACGCAGGGGTTTAAACTTCAAAAACATACCAAGCCATCTGGCTCTCTTGTCAGCAGTTCCTTTCTGAACCAGCCTACTCCTGGCCTTAACAAGATTCTCCAGCCCCCTTTGGTTTACTCATTGTTCTCAAGGCTTTAGGGCTTCCTTCAGCCGCCTTGAACTTTCTAGCTGCCTCGGCTTTCCTAGCCTCCCAGACCCTCCTTTGGTCTCCCAGGCTCTTGTAGCCATCCCGACATTCCTAGTCCTTCAGGCATGAAGTCCCCCCTCACCGGGGATGTAGTCTTACACAGGGCCGGCAGTTTTGCTGACAGGGGTCTGTCTTTAGGCAGCAGGCTGCTAACACTCCACCTTCCTCCTCTCTGCTAACACTCCACTTTCCTCCTCTCTCTGCTTCACCAGCCCCTCGTATGGGGCGGTCAAAACACAAGACGTTCACGTTAAATCAAGTTAAAGGGAGAGTGTGAGCGGTTGTCCAGCGTCCTTTGTCCCTGGCCGCAGAGCGGGAAGTCGACATAGTAACGTCTAATTTCATACGGCCAATGCTGCCTTCAGAGTAGGCTGAAGATTTCCTAACGGAATTTGAAAGAATTGCAACATGGAGAGCATGGCATATAGATCAGAGGTCAGAATTGCTGCAACCCTTGCTGCTGAATCTGTTCCAGATATCCTACCAGCAGATGGTTCCAAGCAGACCTTCATTCATATTCTGTAAAAAATGGCCAAGAAATCATAAATTCTGTAAACAAAAAGTTATAGCGCTCAACCTAGAATAGTGACAATTGTTTTAAATAAAAAAAACAATGTTAGTGCAAACTCGTGCAATATTAAATGATAATGTGAATCCCTTCGTATAAAGAAAAGTTCAATCCCAATGTGATAAAGTTTAAATGTGGATTAAAATAAAAGTTCATCCAGATACATAGATAAGGTCTTTAAAGATTTGAGCCGGATAAGAATCCCAGAATATATGAAGCCAGAAGCGAGAAAAATGGGAAGACTTGAGAGGATCCTAGACCCAGGTAAATGGGAGGCTTACCAGACCAAAGATGAATTTGCGCTCAAGTGTGTCAAGACAATCCAAGGAACTCCCCTTCTGGAGGTGCACGTCACACAATCCTATAACGACCCGAGTTGGTCTTACTTGAAAGACTGGTGACCCCTCGATGGTATTTCCTCTTTAGGAGTAATGTCTTCGTCCACAGGCGACAGTTGCAAGGGGGGGGCATCCGTCATCAAAGGTCCCCCTTGTATGCAGTGGACCACAGAGGAATGAGAGCCCTGCACACTGACCTCCAGGCAAACACGAGAATCATCTGGAGGTCAGTGTGCTGGACTCTCATTCCTCTGTGGTCCACTGCATACAAGGAGGACCTTTGATGACGGATGCCCCCCCCCCTTGCAAATGTCTGCTGCTGTCGATTGATGCCGATAAGGCTTTCGACAGGGTGGACTGGGGATTCATGACCCAGACATTAGAAGCAGTTGGCCTGGAGAAGAGGATGATTCAGTGGATTATGGCATTGTATAGGAGTTCTAAAGCCAAGGTAAAAGTAAACAGGACATTGTCCTCGGTATTTGAAATGAAAAATGGCACATGACAGGGGTGCCCCCTATCCTTATTGCTGTTTATACTATCCATGGAGCCACTATTAGCAGTAATCAGGAATAACCAGGATATAAAGGGGTTCAGGATAGGAGATGAGGACCATAAGACAGCTGCATATGCAGATGATATATTGCTTTACATTAGCTCCCCTAGGACAACTATTCCAAATGTGATGAAAGCAATTAAACAGTACGGAGAATTATCTAACTTTAAAATAAATTATGGTAAATCAGAGATCCTAAGTATCAGCGTAGGGACACAAGAGGGATTAGAACTACAAAGCGCTTTCCCATTTAAATGGAACAAACAGGAACTAAAATATTTAGGAATTAAATTATCCGTAGAATGGAAAAATTATATCAATTGAACTATATCCCCTTAATAAACTAAATAAAAGGCGAAATCAGCAGAATGACACACAAACCATTGTCATGGATAGGCCGGATAAATGCAATAAAAATGGTAATATTACCTAAAATTATATGCAAATTCCAAATGTTACCAATCAACATCCCGCAAACATTCTTTCAGTTAAGAAAACTGATAACTAGATTTAGATGGAAAAATAAGAGACCAAGAATTACATTTTCAGTTTTGAATAGGGAAAAAGCTAGAGGAGGTTTAGCGGTACCAGATATAAAAAAAATATTATACGGCAAATGTATTATCACGGGGGATAGAGTGGGTTAACAGCACTGATAAAAAATGGGTGAAATTGGAAAACACAATCAGTAAGAGTCAATTAGGAAAAGTAGTATGGATACCACCTGAATGTAGGGTTTTGGATAGAAACAGTGATTTGACGCACACAGTAATTTTAATGTGGGATAAAATTTTTGCACAGAATAAATGGAAATTTAATTCCCCATACACTCCACTAAGTGGAACTAACTATTTTGCACCAGGGAAGAGGGAATGGTTTGGAAAATGGATAAAAAAGAACACAATACAATTAAAAATATATTGGTGGAAAGAAAAATAGCCACATATGAGGAATTAAGACAAAGGGGTGATTTCCTAGAGATCGATGCATGGCAGTATCTACAATTGAGACATTTTGTGACATCTTTGCCCCAACCATTAAGAACAGAAAAAGAATTGACACCAATAGAAAAAATATGTTCGATGAATAAAAAAGGGGGGGGGGATCTCGAGAATATATAAGATGCTGGTGACAATGGGAGGAGAGGGGAGGCTGCCATGCATCGATAGATGGGAAAAGAAACTGGGTCAACAGGTAGGAGAACACCAATTGGAAAAGATAATGACGCTGGTATTTAAATCTGCAATGGATAGCAACATGTGGGAAATGAATTACAAGTGTCTCTCACAATGGTATTTAACTCCGGATAAAATAGCAAGATTTCTAACTGAAAGGTCCGCATGGTGCTGGCGGGGATGTAAGGTCAAAGGGACAATGGCACATTTATGGTGGGAGTGCCCTGGGATCCAGAAATATTGGTGGGAGATACTAGAGTTAATAAAAGAAATAACTGAAATAGAGATCCAGACTGACCCCTGGATCTGTATATTTCATGGGACAGACAGACCCATTAAACAATATTTGAAGTCAGTGGTGCCACACCTTTGAATGTGGCAAAGGGCCTGATTCCAAAATATTGGCAAAAAATAGAAATACCAACACTGAAGGAATTAATAAAATAAAGAATAATTAATAGAGAAAAAAAGGGAAATTGGACATGATGTGACGTCACTTTGCGATGACGGTTGTATAGCGAAATAAAACGTTGAAATACGAGGACCGTTCACACCCGGGTCCATAGGCGAACCTGATCCAAACAGAAAAAAAATAAATAAATAAAATGGCCATTTTCAGTACAAATATCAATATTTAACCACTTCAGATCCGCTCTATTGAGGGCTACAGCGCGGATTTCAAATGCCGGGAGGCCGTCATTAGACGTCCTCCCCTTTTGCTCATGCCAGGCACACTCTCTGCGTGCCCGTGGGTCGGGCAGACTCGATGTCCACCAGAGACCCGCGATCCCTGCACAGAGAGCCATAACGGGGAACCGCCGATGTAAACACAGCGGTTCCCCGCTCTGTGAGGGGGGCATGACAGATTTACTGATCCCTGTGATCGGGATCAATTAGATCGGTTATGTCCCTGTCAGCCCCGCACAGTTAGAACACATACAGGGAACACATTTAACCCCTTCACTGCCCCCTTAGTGTTAACCCCTTCCCTGCCAATGACATTCATACAGTAATCAGTGTCTATTTTTAGATCTGATTGCTGTATAAATGTCATTGGTCCCAAAAAAGTGTCAAAAATGTCAGACATGTCTGCCGCAATATCGCAGTCCCGATAAAAATCGCAGATTGCCTCCATTACCAGTAAAAAATAAATAAATAGTAAAGACGCCATAAACTAATGTCCATAGTTTGTAGGCGCTATAACTTTTGTGCAGCCCAATCAAAATACGTTTATTGCAATTTTTTTACCAAAAATATGTAGAAGAATACATATCGGCCTAAACTGATGAATACATTTGTTTTTTTAGTTTTTATTTTTGGATATGTATTATAGCAAAAAGTAAAAAATATTGTTCTTTTTTCAAAATCGTCGCACTTTGTTTGTTTATAGCGCAAAAAATAAAAACCGCAGAGGTGATCAAGTACCACCAAAAGAAATCTCTATTTGTGGGCAAAAAAGGACGTCAAATTTGTTTGGGTACAATGTCGCATGACCTCGCAATTGTCACTCAAAGAGTGACAGTGCTGAAAACTGAAAATTGGTCCGGGCAGGAGGGGGATTTAAGTGCCCAGTAAGGAAGTGGTTAAGCTATAAACATGTAGTTAGTGCTATTAGTCAAAAAACATATTTCTCCATTTACATGAAGGTCAGGTTAATATAACCCAGCACAGATTTCCCCCATATATCAGAGTCTGCAGGAATCCCCCTTACAGTGCAAGGGAACTCTGACATAGAGTGGAACATTGCAGATCATGATCTAAGGGGGGACTCTGATATAAGGGGGCTCTGGTGACCAGAGCTTCCCCTTATATCAGTGTCCACTGCATTCCCCTTTACATCAGAGTTCCCACTTACATCAGGCTCTGCAGCCTTGCCCTTTACATCAGAGTTCATATAGTTCCCCCTTGCACTGTAAGGGGGGATCCTGCAGACTCTGATGTAAAGGGGAACTCTGTGAATATGGGGAGCACTCTGGTGACCAGAGAACACCTTCCACAGAAGGAAAACACTAAGGTAAGGGGGGTTACTGATATAAGGGGGAACCTTTATACCAGAGCCCCCTTACATTATTGTATTCACCCCCCCCTTCACTGCCCCCCCCCTCAGACTGGTCTTGCGGCACTGTCACTGACCTTCTCTCAGGTGCACCATGCAGGGCTCAGTCAGTCGGCTCCAGCTTGGTGGCCCTGGTTTTATCCCATAGTCTCCTCTCCAGTCCACACATGTTTGACCCCTCCCATGACCCCCATCCCGGCAGCTCTCCCAATCTTGATTTCTCTCCAGAATCCCCCCTCAGTGACTGCATCCATGATAAAAGACAAGAGATGGTTAGAGGTTGTGGACATGATACAAGAGATGGTCAGAGACTGCAGACATGATACAGGAGATAGTCAGAATCTGCAGACAGGATACAGGAGATGGTCACAGACTGCAGCCATGATAAAATACATACATTCCCCCGAGACCATATTTCCAAGGGGGAATATAGTCATTGGGGGGAATGGAATCACAAAAG
>BLSH010551432.1:216963-236268 GCA_018402905.1 Glandirana rugosa | reverse complement strand
TCACCCCCCCTTCACTGCCCCCCCTCAGACTGGTCTTGCGGCACTGTCACTGACCTTCTCTCAGGTGCACCATGCAGGGCTCAGTCAGTCGGCTCCAGCTTGGTGGCCCTGGTTTTATCCCATAGTCTCCTCTCCAGTCCACACATGTTTGACCCCTCCCATGACCCCCATCCCGGCAGCTCTCCCAATCTTGATTTCTCTCCAGAATCCCCCCTCAGTGACTGCATCCATGATAAAAGACAAGAGATGGTTAGAGGTTGTGGACATGATACAAGAGATGGTCAGAGACTGCAGACATGATACAGGAGATAGTCAGAATCTGCAGACAGGATACAGGAGATGGTCACAGACTGCAGCCATGATAAAATACAGAGATGTTCAGAAACTGTGGACATGGTACAGGAGATGGTCAGAGACTGCAAACATAATACAGGAGATGGTCAGAGATTGCAGACATGATACAAGAGATTGTCAGATACTGCAGACATGTTACAGGAGATGGTCAGAGACTGTAAAAATGATACAGGAGGTGGCCAGAGACTGCAGGCATAGTACAGGAGGTGGTCAGAGACTGTAGACATGATACAGGAGGTGGTCAGAGACTGCAGACATGATAAAAGAGATGGTCAGAGGCTGCAGACATGATACAAGGGATGGTCAGAGGCTGCAGACATGGTACAGGAGATGGTCAGAGACTGCAGGCATAATACAGGAGGTGGTCAGAGACTGCAGACATAGTACAGGAGGTGGTCAGAGACTGCAGACATGGTACAGGAGGTGGTCAGAGACTGCAGATATAGTACAGGAGGTGGTCAGAGACTGCAGACATAGTAAAGGAGGTGGTCAGAGACTGCAGACATGATACAGGAGATGGTCAGAGACTGCGGGCATAGTACAGGAGGTGGTCAGAGACTACAGACATGGTAAAAGAGATGGTCAGAGGCTGCAGACATGATACAAGGGATGATCAGAGGCTGCAGACATGGTACAGGGGATGGTCAGAGACTGCAAGCATAATACAGAAGGTGGTCAGAGACTGCAGACATAGTACAGGAGATGGCCTGAGACTGCAGACATAGTACAGGAGGTGGTCAAGGACTGCAGACATGGTACAGGAGGTGGTCAGAGACTGCAGATATAGTACAGGAGGTGGTCAGAGACTGCAGACATGATACAGGAGATGGTCAGAGACTGTGGGCATGACACAGGAGATGGTCAGAGACTGCAGACATGATACAAGAGATGGCCAGTGGCTGCAGATGATACATGAGATGATCAGAGGTTGCAGACATGGTACAGGAGATGGTCAGAGATTGTAGACATGATACAGGAGATCGTCAGAGACTGCAGACATGATGCAGGAGGTAGTCGGAGACTGCATACATGATAAAAGAGATGGTCAAAGGCTGCAGACATGATACAGGAGGTAGTCAGAGAATGCAGACATGATACAAGAGATGGTCAGAGGCTGCAGACATGATACATGAGATGGTCAGAGGTTGCAGACATGGTACAGGAGAGGTCAGAGGCTGTGGAGGTTGAAAGCTGTGGAGGGGACGGGAGAGGTCAGAGGCTGTGTAGGGGACAGGAGAGGTCAGGCTGGGGATAATTTAGGAGAGGCCAGAGGCTGCAGGGGGGCCAGGAGAGGTCAGAGGCTGTGGGGGGCAGGAGAGGTCAGAGGCTGCGGGGGGGCCAGGAGAGGTCAGAGGCTGTGGGGGGGCAGAGAGGTCAGAGGCTGTGGGGGGCCAGGAGAGGTCAAAGGCTGCAGGGGCCAGGAGAGGTCAGAGGCTGCGGGGGGCAGGAGAGGTCAGAGGCTGCAGGGGGACCAGGAGAGGTCAGAGGCTGCAAGGGGGTCAGGAAAGGTCAGGGGTTGTGAAGGGGATAGGTCTGGTCTTACCCAGCCGGCCTGTAATATAAGGCGCATGGCACCTGTGGTGTGGAGAGCTCACTGATCGCCTACAGTTTTACTTTCAAAAATGGTGCCGCTTGGCACCATCATCGTAACTGCGCTCTCCTGTGCGAATCAATATATCCATACGTCGGCTCGCGTAGGCACAGTTTGGGCGTGAGCACACCACCAGCGGCGTGCACTCGCATCTGCTTCACGCTCGTGCCCACTGCACGCTCTGTGAGCATGCCCGTGGGTCGGGCGGGCTCAAAGTCTGCTAGAGATCCGCGATCTCCTGTTAGTGAGGAAGAACGGTGAACTGCCGATGTAAATACTATATATAATGAGAAATTCTATTTACTTGTCGACTCGGCATATTTAAATTGAACCATCTCTAAATCTGATTGGGAATTTATTAGAACTGGTTATCCCTCTATACCTACATGTTATGCCCTTCGAAAACTGCATAAAGATCTTCATCATCCACATTAGACATGTGCAATTTGTTTCATTCCAAATTAATTTTTCAACGAAATTCGAAAAATGTGTTAATTAGGAAATATTCATATTAACGGAAACCCGCTTAATGATTTTTTCCGAAGTTCAAAAATTCAGAAATTTATAAAATCTGAAAATTCAAAAATCCGACATTCAAAAATCCGAAAATTCAATATTCGGAAAATACAGGAGGTGGTCAGAATTTCAAAAATGAGAAAATTTGGAAATTTGAAAATCCGAAAATTCTAAAATAAAAGCAAGAATCTGAAAATCTGAAATGATAACTAACTAACTTATAATAACTATTACTAACTATGAAATTATAGGTATTGGAATTTCCTTTCAAATTTGGCTGTTAGTGAACGTAATTAATGCAAATTTATCTGAAGTTACAAATTATCCAAAATAATGAATGCCATATCTAAATGAATGGAGCATAACACATTAATAATAACAAATAATAATAACATGTTTTAATTATTATTATTATTCATTTGTTACATTCCCTTTGTTTAGATGCAGCATTTGTTATTTCGGATAATTCGTAACTTCGGATAAATTCATACTTGTTATGTTCACTAACAGCCAAATTTGAAAGGAAATTCCAATACCTATAATTTAATAGTTGGTTATTAGTTAGTTATTATTTTGGATTTTCAAATTTCTGGACTTTTGTTCTTATTTTTGGATTTTTGAATTTTTGGATTTTCGAATAGTCGAATTTCCAAATGTTTGAATTTCTGAATTTTTGAATTTCTGAATCTTCAAATTTTCGGATTTTCAAATTTCCGAATTTCTGAATTTTCGAATTTTCAAATTTCCGAATTCTCTAATTTTTTAGTTACAGTTTTTTTTAAAATAAATGACGAATTTCGATCATAACAAATGACCCAAAAAATACACATGTCTAATCCACATTCACCTGGAAGACCAATTATATTGGGGGAATGGCTCCTTACCGGAAAACTTAAAGAGGAACTATAGTCTGCTCACATAATTTGTAATAAAAACATCTTTGCCATTCTGAGGTTTTCTCTTACCACTTTGCATATTATTTTATATATACTGTGATTCTGTACTTGCCAAATATGCTGCAGAAATCTCTCTCCCCTGAGTCTGGCTGCAGTCATTTCAGCTGTGGGCAGCTGAAGCTGCTGCCTGTTCACTTCCTGGATTTACACAGACACATAGAGGTACACCTCCAGCTCTGCAGCTCTCATTGGCCTTCTTATGACTCACCCCCACCTTCCTGGCAAACTCTCACGAGAGTGAGAGAGAGAGCTGTGCATGATGTCAAATGCCAAGGCATTTTTCCAGTCAAGAAACAGGAAGTGGGCTGTATAAGGTATTTACTGGCAGAAAGAAAACATTTTACTATCCAAAGTTAAAATGACAAGGGCAGAAGATTTAATAGATGGAAAGATGAACAAATTACTAAAGTTCCACTTTAAGTAAAATAATTCATGACCACATGAGACCTCATGTAATCAGCCTCCCCAGTTATATTCGTGATAACATCCATTTGTTTCAAATTTTAGATGATCTCCATACAACTGAGTCAGTATACTTTTGTCGCTATAGATTTTGAAGTATTATATAGCTTGATCCCCCATGATAAAGGCCTTATGTGTTTGAGACATATTCTATCCCAGTCAAAATGTCAAGAATGGCAACTTAATGAATTGATTCTAGTATGTTTAGATTTTATTTCACTCCACAATGTCTCCCACTTTCTCCAGGTACAAGGCGTAGTGATGGGGACATGTTGTGCCCTAATCTATGCCAATCTGTACCTAAGGAAGTGACATTGTAGCCCAAGACAGTCTATTTATCTTTGTGAGCCATATCACCCTATGGTATTAATACATTGATTTGGGATGGACCTTTGGATATGTTGCACGTGTTCATCCAAACAATTAACCATAACTATTTTATCTTAATTTTACTATGAATTGTGACCCTAGTACCTTTTTGGATGTTTCAATAGAAAAGTATATTAATTGTTGTCTAACCAACAGAGAAGGTACAGTGGGTAATTCTACCCTCCCCACAACAAGTTCTCACCCTAAGCCACTCATCTCATCGATACCCTATAGCCTGTACCTGAGGGTGCAGCATAATTGCTCTGATGAGTCAACCTTCAAACTAGAGGCAGCCAAACTTAAACAGAGATTACTTCTACAAGGCTACTCCTCCACATGCCTGAAAAAGGCCTATAAACACACCCTCCAAAAAACCCGACATGGCATGGACCCAAAGTAGAAACATCAACAAATTCTCTGAGGATCATTACATAATTCTGTAACCAACATTCCCAGATTTAAGATAATGGTTTCAAAATATTGGCATCTACTTATGATTGACCCTTTAGTGGGACCATGGGTCCCTGACAGTCCTGCACTTACATATAAAGGAGCCAAATCAGTTGGGGATAGAATAATCCAAAGCGAATACATGGGGGGAAACATACATGACACCTGTAAACACTTTGGAACCTTTACCTGCTGTGACTGCAAAAAAACTAATCGTTTATGCCTTTGTGATGTACTTCCCATGGACTGTTATGTGAGTTTCATGTATGCTGTTTTACTTCAATAAATACCATTTCTTCGGAAGTTCCTGTGGTGCTGTCAACCTGTTATTAGTGGATTTTACTGCAAAAAAACTACCCGGGCGGACATGTTGTTGTGGTCTACAGGCTGCTCTATGGATTTGTGTCAGAGAGGTTGAAACCAGAGAAGAGCTGCCACGCATAGCGGAGCTGTGAAAAGCATTGCAGACCCACTTTAGCATATGTCACCCCACTGCGGTCGGGGCACTATTAGCAATGGAGTGCTGGCAGTGTAAAGCACTTTTTTGTGTACAGAAGAATAGCATCACTCAAGTGCCTTTAGAGCATGACTTTTGACTTTTTCACTTCAGACCTTTTTGTTGTCACTTTGAATTGTATTAATTATATTTTATATAGATTAATTTATGCAAAATTAATTGAACTCATTTGTAGGAAGGTCTTTAGTGTCTGGGCACAATACCAGGGTTTATTAGAAGTGGGCAAGTGCAGCTTTAGAATTAATAAACATGGTTTAATGCACACATTGGGAATGCACAGCTGCCCATAAGGGTATGAAATACATTTTGTCCTTTTGAGTAGGTATTATATTAGCATCATCTTTAGGTTTCTAATTTACATTTTTTTTGGTTGAACTTAATGACTAGAGTTGAGTGGACACCTGGATGTTCGGGGTCGGCGGGTTCGGCCGAACTTCGCAAAAAAGTTTGAGTTCGGCCGCGAACTTGACCCAAAATTGACCCCGGACCCCGAACCCCATTGAAGTCAATTGTGACCCAGACTTTTGGGCACAAAAATGGCTCTAAAAAAGTCCTGGAAAGGGCTAGAGGGCTGCAAAAGGAAGCAACATGGGGGTAAGAGTAGGGCAAGTGCCCTGCAAACAAATGTGGATAGGGAAATAACTTAAAATCACATAAAAAAAAGAAAAAAATGGAGGAGGTGGATGTGGAGTAGGAGCCTAGAGTTTGAGGAGCCCATGACCGTGGCGGTGTAGGTGGAAGTGGCAGTGGAGGAGGAGGAGGTAGTCAACACTGTTTTTTGTTTATTTATTTATTTTTTTCTAATTGGGGTAGCCCCCAAAATATTGACACATATTAAAAAAAAAAGTATACCAATGGCTGTGTGAGGCTGGTCTAAATGTCTATTCTGCATAAGTAAATACAAGTCTTGTGGGATCCATACCTGGTTCATTTTAATAAACGTTACCTTGTCCACGTTGGCTGTAGACAGGCAGCTGTGCTTGTCTGTGATAATGCCCCCTGCTGTGCTATACACACGTTCAGACAATACACTGGCTGCAGGGTAGGCCAGCACCTCCAAGGCATAAAGGGCAAACTCAGGCCATGTGCCCAATTTGGAGACCCAGAAGTTGAATGGGGCAGACCCATCAGTCAGTACGTGTAGGCGTGTGCACACATACTGTCCCACCATGTTGCTGAAATGCTGCCTCCTGCTAAAACGTTGCCTATCATCTGGTGGTGCTGTTTGTTCTGGCGTGCTGCTGACAAAGCTTTTCCACATTTCGGCCATGCAAACCCTACCTTCTGAGGTGGCGGTGGTGCCACAGCTGCGTTGGCGACCTCTTCCTCCTCCTCTGCCTTTGCCTTGTGCTTCCACTGAGAATGCCCTCAGCAGCACGTCTACCAGCGTGCGCTAGAAGTCGCGCATCTTCCGATCATGCTCCAGTGAGGGAATTAAGGATGGCATGTTGTCCTTGTAACGGGGATCCAGCAGGGTGGCCTCCCATTAATCAGCACAAGTTACAATGTGGGCAACTCGGCTGTCGTTGCGCAGGCACTGCAGCATGTAGTTGCTCATGTGTGCCAGGCTGCCCAGAGGCAAAGACAAGCTGTCCTCTGTGGGAGGTGTATCATCTGTGTCCTCCGTATCCCCCCAGCCACGCTCAAGTGATGCCCACGATCTGCGTTGGGTGCCACCCTGCTGTGAGCACAGTTCCTCCTCATCATCATCATCATTATCCTCGTCCTCCTCATCCTCCAGAACTGTGCCCTGGCTTGAAATTTTTTTTACCTGGCCTATGCTGGTGCAGGAACCCACCCTCCGAGCCACTTGTGAATGACTGGGCGGATATCCGTGGAAATTACCCCTCTTCCTCCTGTGCCACATCCTCTTCCATCATTGCCCGAAGTGTTTTTTCAAGAAAAGATAGAAGTGGCATAGTAACACTGAGAACAGCATCATCGGCACTGGCCATGTTGGTGGAGTACTCGAAACACTGCAATATTGTTCACAGGTCTCGCATGGAGGCCCATTCGTTGGTGGTGAAGTGGTGCTATTCCGCAGAGCGACTGACCCGTGCGTGCTGCAGCTGAAACTCCACTATCGCCTGCTGCTGCTTGCACAGTCTCTCCAGCTTGTGCAAGGTGGAGTTCCACCTTGTGGGCACGTCGCATAGGAGGCAGTGAGCGGGAAGACCGAAGTTCCGCTGCAGCGCAGACAGGCGAGCAGAAGCAGGGTGAGAGCACCGAAAATGCGCACAGATGGCCCGCACATTCTGCAGCAGCTCTGACATATCTGGGTAGTTTTTTAGAAATTTCTGCATCACCAAATTCAGCACATGCACCAGGCAAGGGATGTACGTCAAACGGGCTAGGCCCAGAGCTGCTATGAGATTTCGCCCATTAATGCACACCACCAGGCTGGGCTTGAGGCTCAGTGGCAACAACCACTCATCGGTCTGTTGTTCAATGCCCGACCACAGCTGCTGCGCAGTGTGGGGTTTATCTCCCAAACATATCAGTTTTAAAACAGCCTGCTGTCATTTCCCCCTGGATGTGCTGAAGTTGGTGGTGAAGGTGTTACGCTGACCAGATGAGGAGGTGGAAGCGGAGTAGGAGGAGGAGGCAACAGGAGGGAAAGAGAAATGCCTTGCAATCCTCGGTGGCGGAAGGACATGCTCCAAACTGCTATCTGCCTCAGGCCCACCCGCCACTACATATGCCCAGTGTGCAGTTAACGAGATATAGTGTCCCTGCCCGTGCTTACTGGTCCAGGTATCAGTGGTTATGTGGACCTTGCCACACATGGCGTTGCGCAGTGCACACTTGATCTTGTCCCGGACTTCAGGTTTGTGCAGGGAAAGGATGGCTCGCCCGGAAAAGTAGTGGCGGCTGGGAACCACATACTGTGGGACAGCCACCTCCATCAGGTTTTTAAAACTGTCCGTGTCCACCAGACGGAATGACAGCATTTCAAAGGCCAGGAATTTTGAAATGCTGGCTTTCAGGGCCAGGGATCGCGGGTGGGTAGGGGGGTACTTCCTCTTTCTCTCCAGTGTTTAGGAGATGGACAGCTGTAAGCTTCCATGGGACCATGGTGTGGAAATGCTTGGGGACGGTGGTGGACATGGTGGCGTTGCTGTCACATTGTCTGTTTGCTGGGTGGCAGGTGACACTGGCACGGTAGAGGTGGAAGATGAGGCCGAGGCAGCAGCAGAAGAGGAAGCAGGAGAAGGCCGAGACCTTTCTTGGATTTTGAGGTGCTTATTCCACTGCACCTCGTGCTTTGCATGTAGATGCCTGGTCATGCAGGTTGTGCTCAGGTTTAGAACATTTATGCCTCACTTCAGGCTCTCATTGCACAGCGTGCAAACCACTCGTGTCATGTCGTCAGCACATTGTCTGAAGAACTGCCACGCAGGGGAACTCCTTTGAGCTGCCTTTGGTGTGCTAGGTCCCTGGGTGCGGTGGGTAGTAGCAAGCGTACTGTCTAAGGGACGGTAGCTCCGTTTTTGCAACCTGCTTCCTCTTTTGTTGTGCTGGTGCCTCTGTACGACCAACACCTCTTCCTTCAAACTGCACACCTCACTCGCATGATCTTCATTCTATGTGGGGTCTAGGACCTCATCATCCTCCACATCATCTTCCAACCACTCTTCACCACTGCCCTCCTTGACAGTTTGCACAATGTGGAAAGCCGCAGCAGTTGGCACCTGTGTTTCGTCATCATCAGAGACGTGCTGCAGTGGTATTTCCACCAGCAGAGTCATCAAAAAGCATAATAGACTGCTGCATGACTTGGGGCTCAGATTGCTTGGCTGATTTACAAGGGGCTGAGGTGAAAGACAGATGGCCATGGGGTTCAGGTGCCAACTCTGAGCTTTCATCAAGGGACCGGGTGGGAGACAATAGGAAGGAACTGAAGGCATTGTCAGCCACCCAATCTACTATTGCCTGTACTTGTTCTGACCTCACTATTCATTGAATGGCATTCAGGCCTACCATATAACGTTCAAGGTTCTGTCGGCTACTCGCACCTGAGGAAGGTGTTTCACTTGTGCGTGTAGCTTGCAACAGGAGCTTCACCAACACCACCAACACCAGCAGCACCAGCAGCACCACGACCACGACCACGTCCCTTATTTGACGCTCTCCTCATTCTGGATGCAAATGTACTATTTGGAACAAATTTCAATTATTTGTTAAACCAGCAATGTAGACGCAGTTTTTAAATATATGCTAGAAATGCACAGCAAGGTGCAAATGTACCATGTAGCACTATTTATTAATAATAAAAAAAGAATAATAAATTATTATTCTTTTTTTTTTAAACCAGCAATGTCGACACACTTTTTATTTTTGTACAAGAAATGCACCGCTCACACCAGCAGCAGGAACCTCTCCTTACACCAGTATGAGATGATTTTAGAACGCTAATCTGTCCCTCACAGCAGCAGCAGGAACCTCTCCCTATACCAGTATGAGATGATTTTAAAACATTAATCTGTCCCACACAGCCCCGCCAGGAACCTCTCCCTACTCCAGTATGAGATGATTTTAGAACGATAATTTTTCCCTCACAGCACTGTCAGGAACCTCTCCCTACTCCAGTATGAGATGATTTTAGAACGTCAATCTTTCCCTCACAGCCCCACCAGGAAACTCTCCCTACTCCAGTATGAGATTATTTTAGAACGATAATCTGTCCCTCACAGCAGCATCTGGAACCTCTCCCTACGCCAGTATGAGATGATTTTAGAACGATAATCTGTCCCTCACAGCACCACCAAGAACCTCTCCCTACTCCAGTATGAGATAATTTTATAACGCTAATTTGTCCTTCACAGCACCGCCAGGAACCTCTCTCTACTCCAGAATGAGATGATTTTAGAACGCTAATCTATCCCTCACAGCACCGCCAGGAACCTCTCCCTACTCCAGTATGAGATGATTTTAGACCAATAATCTGTCCCTCACAGCACCGCAAGGAACGTCTCACTACTCCAGTATGAGATGATTTTAGAACGCTAATCTGTCCCTCACAGCACCGCCAGGAACCTCTCCCTACTCCCGTATGAGATGATTTCAGAACGCTAATCTGTCCCTCACAGCACCACCAGGAACCTCTCCCTACTCCAGTATGAGATGATTTTAGAACGATAATCTGTCCCTCACAGCACTGATAGGAACCTCTCCCTACTCCAGTATGAGATGATTTTAGAATGATAATCTGTCCCTTACAGCAACACCAAGAACCTCTCCCTACACCAGTATGAGATGATTTTAGAACAATAATCTGTCCCTCACAGCACTGCCAGGAACCTCTCCCTACTCCAGTATGAGATGATTTTAGAACCCTAATCTGTCCCTCACAGCACCACCAGGAACCTCTCCCTACTCCAGTATGAGATGATTTTAGAATGCTAATCTGTCCCTCACAGCACCGCCAGGAACCTCTCCCTACTGCAGTATGAGATGATTTTAGAACGATAATCTGTCCCTCACAGCAGCATCAGGAACCTCTCCCTACACCAGTATGAGATGATTTTAGAATGCTAATCTGTCCCTCACAGCACTGCCAGGAACCTCTCCCTACTCCAGTATGAGATGATTTTAGAACGCTAATCTGTCCCTCACCGCACCGCCAGGAGCCTCTCCCTGCTCCAGTATGAGAAGATTTTAGAACCCTAATCTATCCCTCACAGCACCGCCAGGAACCTCTCCTTACTCCAGTATGAGATGATTTTAGAACGCTAATCTGTCCCTCACAGCACTGCCAGGAACCTCTCCCTACTCTAGTATGAGATGATTTTAGAATGCTAATCTGTCCCTCACTGCACCGCCAGGAACCTCACCATACTCCAGTATGAGATGATTTTAAAATGCTAATCTGTCCCTCACAGCACCACCAGGAACCTCTCCCTACTCCAGTATGAGATGATTTAAGAACGCTAATCTGTCGCTCACAGCATTGCCAGGAACCTCTCCCTACTCCAGTATGAGATGATTTTATAACGGTAATCCGTCCCTCACACCAGCAGCAGGAACCTCTCCCTATACCAGTATGAGATGATTTTATAACGCTAATCTATCCCTCACACCAGCGGCAGGAACCTCTCCCTATACTAGTATGAGATGATTTTATAACACTAATCTACCCCTCACACCAGCGGCAGGAACCTCTCCTTATACTAGTATGAGATGATTTTATAACGCCAATCTATCCCTCACACCAGCGGCATGAACCTCTCCCTATACCAGTATGAGATGATTTTATAACGCTAATCTATCCCTCACACTAGCGGCAGGAACCTCTTCCTATACCAGTATGAGATGATTTTATAACGCTAATCTGTCCCTCACAGCATCCTCTCCCTACACTAGCCTGAGAGCATGTGACATGCAGCGCTACGTTACTCCAGCTCATATCGAGGCTGGGTCACATGATGCATTGGCCAATCACAGCCATGCCATTAGTAGGCATGGCTGTGATGGCTTCTAAGGGCAAACAAGTGAAACGCTTGTTGATTGGCTGCCCTGCAGCTAATCAAAAGGCGCGAAAAAATACCTGAATGCGAACCTGGACTTTTTCTCAAATGTCCGGGTTCGGGTTAGGGTTCAGGACATGGACATCCTAAAGTCCAGTACGGACCCAAACTTTACAGTCTGGGTTCGCTCAACTCTATTAATAACATATACCTTTTTTCAGTCTAACGATATACAGTACATACTGTACGTAACTCACAAAAACTAAACAGATGGGCTATGGGCTACTGCACTAGGTTGCTACTAAAGAAATTTTTGCTTTACCATGTTCAAACTCAGGAACAACACATCAGCCATTTCCTATGTATGCTATCCCTCTACCGACTCTATTTTTTTTTTTAATCCATGTGCTGATGTAAGATTATGTATTTTTTTTTACAAATAAAGAATCATCCCTCAGCACTCAGGAAAGGGAACCCCATAGGAACCATGGCAAGAAGTACTGCCACTCCCTCTTGGTACATTTTTTTGGAAAATAATTACTACACTAGCAACTTGTAAATATGTGCATGTTTGGTGGTAATTCCCAATATTTTGCACCTTATAAAAGTATTGTGTCACCTATCCCTTCCTCAACTCTGATGAAGAAACAGGTCATTTAAGCATGTCAATGGACTGCCAGCTCAGCCCCCCATAGTGGATTTTCATTGCAGGATACAGTAAGTTGTTGCATTCCATTCTTTCTTTTCTTTCACTATAGGGGCTATCAGACCAAATGAACCAAATGAAGGAGCTTGTATGGCAGGCTGACCATGCTGTTACTAACTGTGTGGCTGTGGTGTTGTGTTGTCATCCTGCAACAGGAACTGTTGTTAAAGGCAGAATCTCCAGGTAAGACACTGTGCAACAGAGTTACAAAAATGTAACAATTCAGCCTTTACATATACATTATTGAATTTCCAAAGTTGATCATAAAGAACAGAATGTAAATAATAATTTTCAAATGACCAGGCTTCTAGAAAGTCTCTCTTACATCTGCTATATGCACTGGTTGGTGCATGCCAGTCAAGTTCACCAGTGAAGATCAGGGGCAGCTTATCAATGAGCTGTCATTAAACTGCAATAAGGAATCAGCCAAAGTTTTCCACCTAAATGCATTTCCCTTGCTTAGTCTCCTGAGAGTGTGATGTTGTAATTGATATCACTAATTTGTTACATGAAAATGTAAAACAATTGTGTTGTACAAAATCTTTTTTTGTGAATGACCAGCTTTACTGTCACTAAAGCTAAACATCAGGATTTTACATTTATTTTTTTTTTCTTCTGCATTAATTTTATACGCAGTTAGTCTGTTTGCATGTTGCAAATAGGACTATTATCTAAGGTGTAATTTCTCATGAAAATGAATTTCAGCATCTGTCCATTGCATCTGTCCTCTAGTAAACATGTTTACATTGAATAAACTTTTTTTTCTGAAAGCAAGACATGCAAGAAAGAAGTGTGATTTTACTTTTCTATATTCTTCTCACATGCTCTCAAGCACAGCACGTATCTGTACCTTTGTAAATCACTCCAGTGGATTGAGGGATAATTTTGTGTATCAAAAACCAGCAGGGTATTTAAACCTTTCCCAGTCTGAGCTATCATATGTGATAGAGTGATACAGTCCTCCAAAATATAAGTCTTATTTATTTCACAGCATCCACAGCATTTTTTACTTTCTACAGGGAAAAACCATTAAACCACCGAGATGAATGGTTTCATGTTACAAGATTTATTGCTCACATCGGTGTTAGAATTTTACATTCTCAAATCGTTGAATCTTAGCTGTAATTACAACAACTATAATGTATCTTTAAGAACTATTATACATAGAACATGCACACCTGTAGACTGGTACATCTGCATCCTTTAAAACAAATTATTTTTTATCACTTACATTATCATTCTTGCAGACATACCTAAAAATAGGACACACGTGTTCTTAAAGAGCTGTGAACAGTACAAGCAAAGTGGAGTGAAATCCTGAACAGATGTTTTACAATACTGCCACACCTAGGAAAAAATACATGAAAAAATTGAACTTATATTTAAAATAAAAACTGTCACTTCCGGTTCCGGCGCCGCATGTGATAACAGTGAGGCGCAGCGGCTCCGCTTCTCCCCGGCATCAATCAGCCTATAAATACTGGCTACAGCCCGCAATTCTGAAACAGCCGCTGTCCACTGACACCCGCTTTCTGTGGAGTGGTTTCTGACAAACTCCCACTCCAGCTCGCCGAAGTTCCATACCTGAAGGAGGTAAGATGGCTGTGGCTCTCAACTCTGCGGTGAAAAGCATGGAAATGGACCCACTCGAGGCAGGTGACAATACACAGCCTGAAGCACATGAAAAAATAGCTCAAGCAGTGGCAGCCCTGATCCTCCTAAACATAAACGCAGCTGTGGACACTGCCATTGCATCGGGCATAGCATAGCTTCGCAAGGATATAGGGGAACAAGCACGCAGGCTGAATGATGCTGAATGCAGGATTTCAACCTTGGAAGATGAAGTGTATCAGCAGGAAGGTACCCTCCAGCAACACTCCAAGATTCACGCCTTTATCCAGGAAAAGCTTGAGGACCTGGAAAGCAGGTCCCGCAGGAACAACCTATGGATCATAGACCTTCCAGAATCCTATCAAAAGTTCTCTTTGCTCCAACTATGTGCTTCCCACATTCCTGGAGCCCTGGGCCTCCCAAACCAGTGCGTTGCTAAACGAGCACACAGAATGGGCACACTGGACCCAAACCGTAAGTCACCTAGGCCTGTAATAGTTAAATATCTGAATTATGCTGACAGACTGGCTATACTACAAACATTTTGCAAGTTACGCTCTATCAAGATAGACGGCTATAACCTACTGAATTTTGATGACTATTCAGCTGAGGTCTAAAGGAGAAAAGAATTCCAACCAATCTGTATGGAACTATACAAACATGGCATCCGATTTATGCTAGCCTTTCCTGCCATTTTGAGACTCCAAGCTCCAAATGGAGACAACTAACTTTCTACACTCCGGCCGAAGCGGAATCTTATTTGCGCCCTTTGCTCTCACTTCCGGGAAAAACCACCGCACATGCGGAAGAAGGGCCCACAGAAAGAAGCAAGGGAGCAACGCAGCCTGAGGAAGGACCCTCCCAAAAGAGTTTCACCTCACCCCCAAAGATTAACACCAAATCCAAAAACTATGGGCAGGAAAAGTTATAGACTCTGCAGTGGTGGGTAGGAAAGCTGGAGCAATCATTCTACGTCACAAGTGGTTGGCATTTGATCTCATAGAGGTACACAGTGATGATTCAGGCCGAATGGTCACGGCACATCCTAAATTCCAGACAAAAGAAATCCTGATCACAAACATTTATGCCTCAAACTCTCCCTCTTCAGCCTTTTTCAGAAAGCCACAAACTGGATTCTGAATAAACCCCAATACCCACACCTCATTGGTGGTGATTTCAATACTGTATTGAGAAAAGAAAAGGACAGATCCACCCGAGATCTTCCCTACACACGAGACATCACTAGACATCTTTCACTCCTAGAGCAATTTACACAGGGCTCCAATCTAATAGACACCTGGTGCCTTTCCCACCCCATGGACAATGAATATACCTTCTATTCCTCCCTTTGCCAGGCTGGACTACTTTTTCACCACCCCCTCTCTACTACCACACCTTAGAGAAGCCACCATCCATGAAATCACAATATCCGATCACAGCCCCATTTCAGTCTCAATAGGAGATCTTCTCCCCCCAGATACGGCCAAAATATGGAGGTTTCCATCCTTCTTGGCTCACAACAACAAATTCAAAACAATTCTCCAAGATGCCCGGCAGAAAGTCCTCAACACTAATGACATACGCGCTCACCAGCCCAACCTTATTTGGGATGCAGGTAAGGCCTCCCTGAGGGCAAAATAATTTTCTACGCTGCCTACTACAAATCAAAAATCCTCAGACTATATAGACAGGCAAGCGAACACCTATGAGCAACCCAAACCCGTCTTTCACAGAGCGCTACCCTGAGGACAGAAAAGCCTGGCTTGAGGCAAAGCACTCCTTGACACCTAGGCTGAGCCACAGGAACACATAAAATCTGCACACACAGACCTTTTTTTTTCACTAACATTGCAACAAAGCCGGGAAACTACTATCCAGGCTTAGCAAGAACCCATTCAGACCCACACACATTACAACTCTCAAAGATCACAAAGGTTGATTAGTGTGCTCCCCCTCTGACATAAACAGAACCCTGCATCAATTCTACACATCCCTCTACACACCTGACGCCATGGACATCTCCCAAGCATTTTCTGGACATGGCCAAACTTCCCCAAATCTCCAAGGAGCAACTCCTCGCACTAAATGTCCCTATATTAAAGACAGAGATCAAAGAGAATATAAAAAACTAGCTAGTAACAAATCGCCAGGCCCAGGCGGTCTATCGGATGAGTTCTACAAACTAACTGATGTGTTCATACCCCAGACCTTACTCAAAATGTTCAATGGGATCTGGGAGGGGGAGCTTATGTACCCTCGGGGCATCAGGCCTATATTAAATGAATTGCCTAAAAAGGGAAAGGCCCTACGGAACCAGGTTCCTACCATCCCATCTCACTACTCAATGTGGACTCCAAACTGCTATCTAAAATAATCGCCTCCCACTTAGCTTTCATCTTACCTTCACTGATACACCCTGCCCAAGCAGGGTTTGTGAAAGGCTGATCAGCCTCCTCAAATATCAGAAAGGTTCTTGCAATTCTAGAATATGCCAAAGCCCACCCAAAAGACATAGCCATCGTCACTTTAGATGCTGTAAAAGCTTTTGACAATGTAAATTTCAACTGGTTGTCACTTGCTCTGGAAAGATATGGGTTCTTAGGCCATTTCTCACAATTCATCAAAAGTCTATACTCATCCCCTCAGCAAGGGTAGTGGCAGCAGGACACATCTCTGACCCAATCCCTCTCTACAAGGGCACTCACCAGGGATGCCCTCCATCACCCTTACTTTTTAATTTGGTGATCGAACCACTTTCCCGCTACCTGAATACACAAGTACCCTTACATGGTAAAAAAATAGGCGACGAGGAGCTCCGCGTGGCTCTTTTTGTAGATGACATCTTAATCTCTACAGCTAACCCCCAAAAGGACATCCCCTTAATCCAAAGCACCTTTCTTTATTGCATTTTATTACTGCTTAAAGGTCTAAAAATCAACTTTTCCAAGAGTGAAGTACAAGAGTGAAGTCCCACTCCACAAGAGCATCCCAAGCTCTTGGACAACCTCCTCTCCTTTCCCCATAGCATCACATTATATAACATATCTGGGTGTGAACATAGGAAAAGATCCTGCATCCCTCTACCAACTAAACTATCCTCCTTTGATAACCAAAATAACCAGCAAACTGGAAGCATGGATGGACCTTCCATTATCTCTCTTCGGGAGATGTCACCTCTACAAGATGGTTAGTGTCTCATGTTTGCTATACCCAATGCAAACTATACCACTATTACTTAAACATAAGGATATGCAGAAAAGGAATAAATCTTTCTCGACTTTTCTATGGGGCCATAAAAAACATGCATTGCTCTAATGAAATTATATCTCCAGAGGAGCGAAGGAGGGGGAGGTCTCCCCTTTCTTAGACTATACAATTTATCTTGTCTACTCCGATCAGGTCTAGATTGGTTAATCCAGGAATCGAAGTTCACTAATTATGAAATAGAGTCAGCTCTGGTACGTCCCTTTAACCTACCTTCTCTCCTCTACAGCAAGGTATCAATATTACATTACCATCTAAACTCAAGCTTAACTTGCTAATTCGAGACACCCTCATAGCCTGGACAGAAATCAGGAGGTGCCTGGGGGCCTCCCCACACATTTCGGCACATCTTCCAATCCTCAACAATCCAATGTTCCACCATCCACCCAACACAAAACTTTCAGATTTTGGAAGTTCAAGAACCTAACAAAGGTCATATCCTTATACAATCCAGACAATGGAAAAAAATCAAAACTTTTCAATCTATTACTTCAGATTTCAACCTTCTGCACCATCACATCTTCCATCTCATGCAGATCTCCAACTTTGTTAACAAAATCTGCCCTAAACCACAACTCAGGTTCAAACCTGCATTCATAGATAACTTTTTGAGATTCGCTCTATTTCCACATCGGAAATATACAACCCACTCTTACCCTTCTTCACCATACCTCTGGAATATACAGCCTCCAAATCTTGGAAAACAGATATTCCCTTGGGAAAGCTCCCACAGATAATATATGGTGGCTACAGGAAGATTTTGAAGCTCATACCAAACAAATCTTGAAGGGAAACACAATTTAAGATACTCCATTGGGCATACTTACTATACTTCACTCTTGAGGACCACCCAAAGGAAAAAAATCTGCCCTTTATGCAAGGTCACCGGGCCAATTTTATTTTACAGGCTTTGGACATGCCCTTTGATAGCTAGTTTCTGGGGCCAAGTTCAGTCTTACATTTCGGGAGTGACCAAAACTACCATACCTTTGGAGCTCACTCTCATGCTCTTCAACTGCAATCACAGCGACTCGCCCCCAGAGACCTCTACCCTACCCCAACCTCATCATTTTTCACAATGGATTCACATCTGTTTACTAACAGCTTGAGGATCTATCACCAAACACTGGCTTCAGCCACAGTCTCCTTCCATCACAGAAGTCAAGAGAGAATTGAAATTGTTGATGTATAAGGAGCAACTAGAGGTTTGGACTAGAATTGCACTGATACCACTTTTTTGCCACCGAGTACGAATACCGATACTTTACCTTTGGTAGTCACTGGGTAAGCGCAGGGTTGAAGGGGGGAGTAGAGGGGTAAGTGAGGGCAGGGTAGTTGACAGTGGGGTGAAATAGGGATTGTGGGGTGGGAGAGTTGGGATGGAAAAGGCTGTGATCACTGGGGGGGAAGAGGATAAGGATATGAGGGTTATAGGGAGACATGGGGGCAGAGGTGACAGCTGGTGAAGGGAAGGAGGTGGCAACAGGCAGGCATGGTACAGGAGACAACCAGAGACTGCAGGTCTGGTACAGGAGACAGCCAGAGACTGCAGGCCTGATACAGGAGACAGCCATAAACTGCAGGCCTGGTACAGGAAACAGCCAGAGAGTGCAGGCCTACTACAGGAGACAACCAGAGACTGTAGGCCTGGTACAGGAGACAGCCAGACACTGCAAGCCTGGTACAGGAGATAGGCAGACACTGCAGGCCTGGTACAGGGAGGACAGAGGAGGAGCAGCCAGGTGGATGGGAGGACAGGGGAGTAGCCAGGTAGAGGGAAGGGCAGGGGGCTTAGCCAGGTGGATGGGAGGACAGGGGGGAGCAGCCAGGTGGATGACACTACAAGGGGAGCAGCCAAGTGGATGGGAGGAGGACAGGGGAAGCCAGGTGGATGGGAAGACAGGGGAGGTAGCCAGGTGAAGGGGAGGACAGGGGGTAGCCAGGTGGACCGATGGGGGGACAAGAGGGTAGGTGGACCGATGGGGGACCGGAGGGGAAGTGGACTGATGGAGGGGACAGAAGGGTAGGTGGACCGAAGGGGA
>BLSH010551432.1:195314-206457 GCA_018402905.1 Glandirana rugosa | reverse complement strand
AATCCACAAATGTTTAAAAAAGATTGTGGGTGTCATGCACCATGGGTCGTCGGTGATGAAAAGGTCCGCTCGGTAGGGAAGGGACGTGTTTGTTCAGCCCCTGTTCTAGTCCACACGTGACACGTTGCGGTAGTCACCGTTCCAGGTGTATTGGTGACTATGTACCTGGTCATTCGTACCCGTCCCTGCGATATAGAGCGAATTTGACGTGTGACCCGTTTACATCACCGCCCACCCGGACTCGGCCCATCGGTAAACCGCGTACAAGAAGGTGGTGGTTCCTAACGATGTTGGTGGTGAAGGTGTTACGCTGAGCGGATGAGTGGTTGGTCGAGGAGGAGGAAGCGCAGTAGGAGGAGGAGGCAACAGGAGGCAAAGAGAAATGCCCTGCAATCCTTGGTGGTGGAAGAACATGCGCCAAATGGCTACCCGGCTCAGGCCCACCCGCCACTACATTTGCCCAGTGTGCAGTTTAAGCGAGATATAGCGTCCCTGCCCATGCTTACTGGTCCATGTATCAGTGGTTATGTGGACCTTGCCACTGATGGCGTTGCACAGTGCACACCTGATCTTGTCCCCGACTTGTTTGTGCAGGGAAGGGATGGCTCGCCTGGAAAAGTAGTGGCTGCTGGGTACCACGTACTGTGGGTGTTAGAAAAAATTTGTAAACACCTAACCCAAAAAAACAGGCTCGGTATTGAAGTGGTTAAAAAAGGGCAGAGACATATTCCTGGGAATTACAGGCCAGTCAGCCTAACATCAATGGTGGGTAAGTTATTGGAGGGGATAATTAGAGACTATATCCAAAAAGTAACTGAGGAAGGTAACATCATTAGCAGTAATCAGCACGGGTTTATGAGGGGTCGTTCCTGCCAGACAAACCTGCTAACATTCTATGAGGAAGTGAGCAGCCATCTAGATAGGGGGAGGTCAGTGGATGTAGTGTACCTGGATTTTGCAAAAGCTTTTGACACCGTTCCCCATAAACGCTTCATTTACAAGCTGAGGTCTGCAGGCATGGACCAGAAGGTCTGTTCTTGGGTAGAGCACTGGTTACAGGCATGTCCAAAGGGTGGTGATTAATAATGTGTACTCAGACTGGTCTGGAGTGACGAGTGGGGTACCCCAAGGATCTGTCTTGGAACCAATTCTATGCAATTTATTAATTAATGATCTGGGGGAAGGGATTAATATCTCAGGCTCCATTTTTGCTGATGATACAAAGATATGCAGGGCGATAACATCACAACAGGATATTGACATTTTACAGAATGACCTGAACAAATTAACGGAGTGGGCAGACAAATGGCAAATAACGTTTAATGTAGAGAAATGTAAGGTAATGCACTTGGGGGCAAAAAACATAAATGCAAAGTACGCACTAGGGGAGAGCTTCTGGGGGAATCAAGAATGGAGAAGGATCTGGGGGTCCTAGTAGATGACAGACTGAGCAATAGCATGCAATGTCAAGCTGCAGCAACCAGAGCAGGTAGAATATTAGCATGCATAAATAAGGGGATATGATCCAGGGATAAAACTATAATTCTGCCACTTTATAGAAGCCTGGTTAGGCCACATCTGGAGTATTCTGTCCAGTTCTGGTCACCAGTCCTCAGAAAGGATATACTGGAGCTGGAGAGAGTTCAAAGGAGGGCAACCAACCTGATAAGGGGAGTGAAAGACCTTATTTACGAGGAAAGATTGCAAGCGCTAAACTTATTCTCTCTGGAGAAGCGACGCTTGAGAGGGGACATGATTGCGATCAATAAATATCTCAATGGGGATCCAAGCATAAAAGATAAACTGTTCAGTCTCAGGGAATGTAGGAGGATAAGGGGACACATTGAAACTAGAAGAGAAACGGTTTAATCTTAGAATTCATAAGGGGTTCTTCACTGTCAGGGCAATAAGGATGTGGAACTCTATCCCACAACTAGTGGTGACTGCGGGGAGTACGGATATATTTAAAAAACTCTTGGATGTATATCTCAATAAGTACAACATACAGGGATATGGGTACTGACAAGAATACACCTACACAGGTTGAACTGGATGGACTGTTGTCGTTTTTCAGCCTTAACTAGTATGTAACTATGAAAATGAAAAACATAATATATAGCAACAAGTATGACATGTTTATAGATATTCCTGTTTTCCACATTTAGTGCTTGTTGCAGAACTTGTCTTTTCTGTCTGTATATGTTTAATCACACAAGCAGCCTGACGCACTCATGCAATCAAAAAGAACAATGGATCCTCTACTTTCATATAAGGATTGATGGCAAAACTCTTTACAATTTCTTGTCATGTAGGAACATCAAGAAACTATAAGAAATCTCACCAAAGTGAGGAAAATTCTTGTCTTGGACAGTTGTCATAGAACCTACTGTATATCCCCATTGGATGATTTGCTGTCTCCTTTTGCTCTGGGTGGCACACCACTCCATTCCAGGGAACAGCCTCACCACTGCTGGCCAGGTGGAAGAAACCAGGAAGCAGGCTCAGAACCAGGATCAAGGTAGCCAGGGATCTTGGTTGAGTGCAGGCAAGGCTGGATGTGATGATGTGATGTTCACATCCTTGGACACATGGGCACCTCCCATGAGAAGTCAACATGACTTCTAGTTCTTTTCTTTCTTTGATTCTTATATGTTAAACCTGAACTGTGTATGCATTTTTGTGAACCTGTAATTACTTTGTGCAGTATTTAAATAAACCATTATCTGTTAAAAAAAAAAAAAATCTCTTGGAACATTTATTCTTTTTATATATATTTTTTTTTGCTCTGGGTGACAACTTCAACATGTTGTATTTTCCCTTACTTTTATGTCTTGGTGATAGTGGTAACCAATAGTAGTTTGGCTCAGGGACCTTTCTCCAAACAATGGAAAACATTAGACAGCCCCAAACATAGCACCCAAACCCCACTGAAGACTATGGACTTGTGTGTCATTTTTTTCTGCCTATTTTGCAAGCTTTTGTTAAAAAAGGGCATGGTTAGCTGGGCACATTTGGGGACATGGACCAATGCAAAAAAAAAAAAAGAAAAACACTGTTCAGTAGAGAGACCACTCCTAATAAGGCTTAAAAAGCGACAACAATAAACAAATCCTTTAACCTCTTTTGTTGTTCGGGGTGGATGTCATATGACGTTCTACCAGAACTTGCTTTGTGACTGATTAGTGTACCAGTCCGCTGCCAGTACCATGTGATCTCTGCGACCAATCATAGCGAATCACATGACAATTGTAAATAATGAATGGCATTGATTCATGTTGCTAGCTGTGATTGGTCACAGTGATAATATGGTACAGACAGGGCCAATCACAGCCCATCTGTACCATGTGATTAGTTGTGGCCAATCACAGCTAACCACAATAGAAAACACTGAATGAATCAGCTTAATTTAGTAAAAATGCACTGCTATAATCAATCATAATTTGTAAAAAAAATCCTGATCACTTGGTTACAGTGTGTTAAAAAAAATAATTAAAAAAGAAAACAAAATTGAAAAAAAATGTTATATATATTTCTTTACATACTATCACCAGTCAGTGTTCCTGATCATTACCCCACCATATATTTGATAACACTGTACTGCACTGGTGACAGTATGTAAAAAAAATTGTGAAACATACCATTTTTTTAACTTCTTCATGTTCCAAAAAATTGTGAGAAAAAAATTACAACTTCAAAAAACTCGCTATGCCTCTTACTAAATGCCTTGGACTGTCTACTGTACAAAAAGGAGATATTGTACTGTCCTGGCATTTTTGGGCTTAAGAAATGAGCATCAGGATTGATCAATTTTTAAATATATATATATAGCATTGTTTGTGGACTCTATAACTTTCCTACAGACTAAATAATACACAATGATTTGAGCTATTTCCACCAAAAAATGTAGTAGAGTACAGTTTGGCCTACGTTTATGAAGAAAGGTTATTTATTTGCAAAATTGTATAACAGCAATGTTAAAAAGACACGTTATTTTTCAATTTGTTTTTTTTTTTATTTATTTAGCAAGAAATAAAAAACCCAGTGGCTATTAAATACCACAAAAAAAAAACGATATTGGCGTTTAAAAAATGCTAAAACTTACATATGAGAACAGTGTTGCATGACCGCGCAATTGTCATTCAAAGTGCGACAGCAATGGAAGCTGCAAATTTGCCTGGGCAGGAAGGGGGTGAAAGTGCCCTGTATTGAAGTGGTTAAATAATAATAATAATAATATGTTTGGAGCATGACTTAAATCTACAAGCATTGCTACTATATTGCTACTTTATGGGGTACTTTTGCAAAAGTGACATTTAGAAAGAAAAAAAATACTGTAGTGCCCTTTTAGCGATGCCAAGGTCATGTCCTCTGCCAGACCAAGCAGAGCAAACAGACATAATATAATTCACTACACCCTGACAGAAAGCTGAGATCTTGGGACAGGTCTGAAATATGTGAAAGAGGTCTCCCCCAGTTTGCTCTCAGCATTAACAGGTGAGAAAATGGCAAGACTCACTTTTTGGAAGTGGTGCGTCATGAAGTATGCTCTGTGGAGTAGCTTAAAGCATAACTGCACTTGTGAAAATCCTACTATATGTTTGTTATGTTTTCCCATTTGAACAGCATGCCTAAGATGTTTGTTTTGAATAATAATTACATGTACTGTAGATGTTTCTCATAAGGAGATGCCACACAAAGTTTTTTGAACAATGTTAGAATAAGCCTGTCCCAATGCAATGCAAGAAGCCAGCCCCTACACCTTTAATCCTTCATAAGGGCAGACAGTGTTAAAATCTAGTTGCAATTGATAATGAACATCTGCCTGTACAATACAGACTTGGTTAGTTATGGCAAACGCATCAGCCCAGCCCCCTCATAAATATAGAGAACTACCTAAGATTTTTTCTTCCTGGAGGGTACAGAATAGAGCATACATAGGTAGATAGGTAAGCTGCAATTTTTTTTAAAGTTCTGCTATGTGAATGGGGATGTGTAACAAATATAAAGTAGGTGTTATCCCAATTTGGCTGCAAACGTGGAAATACATTTTACATTGCAGAAGTTTATCTCACTTGACATTAAGAGGGAGAATCTGGTGCAGCTGTGTACAGTAACCAATCAGCTTTAAGGTTTTATTGGTAAAACTCAATTGAATAAGCTGAAGTTAGATGCTGGTTGGTTATTATACTCAACTGAACCAGCTTCTGTTTTAGTAAATCTCCCCCTGATTGTTTAAAAGCCTTGTCCCAGATTTCATTCCAGCCTTCCTCATTGAAGTCCAGTATATTGGATTGACATTTTTCCTTAAAGTGGTTGTAAAGGTTAATTTTTTTTTCAAATAACAAACATGTCATACTTGCCTGCTCTGTGCAAGGGTTTTGCACAGAGTGGCCCCAAGTCTCCTTTTCTGGGGTTCCCTGGCGGCACTCCTGGCTCCTCCGGGTTAATGCTATTGTAGTGCATCCAATGACAGTAGTGCATACAAAAGACAATCTTGCACAACATGAGCTATCTTCTTAACTTTATATTTCACCCAGCATTGGGGGTCAGGGATTGTAAAAAATTACAGAAAAGTCATGGATTTCTCCAGAGGACAGTTGCAGGGGAAAGGATATAAGTAGAGTTGAGTGAACCCGAACTGTAAAGTACCGGACTTTAGGGTGTCCATGTCCCGAACCCGGACATTTGAGAAAAAGTCCGGGTATTTTTTTGGGCCTTTTGAATAGCTGCAGGGCAGCCAATCAACAAGCGTTTCGCTCGTTTGCCCTTAGAAGTCATCACAGCCATGCCTACTAATGGCATGGCCGTGATTGGCCAGTGCCTCATGTGACCCAGCCTCTATATAAGCTGGAGTCACGTAGTGCTGCATGTCACATCATCTTATACTAGTGTAGGAAGGGGATGATGCTGCTGCTGTGAGGGACAGATTAGCTTTAGAAAATCATCTCATACTAGTGTAGGGAGAGGATGCTGCTGCTGCTGTGAGGGACAGATTAGCTTTAGAAAATCTGTTAAAAACAGTGATTTATTGGTGGGTGGGTGCTAGAGGAGATTTTTGTTTGCTAGAGTTTGCTAAGCAAAGTGCCTCATATAAAACCTGAGCAATTTTTCTGTTTGTTAGGTGGGCGTTTGCAGCCATTTTTGCAAGTGCAGTGCACTTGCAACTGCTTGTGTGTCAGGGACATTACTTTAATTATGTTCTGTCAGTTCAGTTGGCAACATTTTGGCATATTTAAATACTGCTTTTACATTGCAGTTAGACAAATAAAAAACATTTTTTTTTGTGCAAAATATTACATTTCCGGCCAGCGGGGGATTTCTTGCACAAAATCAAAAAGTGCGATACATTGCTGGTTTTAAAAAAAAAAAATATTCTAAATTCTAAATTTCCGGCCAGCGGTGCATTTCTTGCACAAAAATAAAAAGTGCGTCTACATTGCTGGTTAAAAAAAATATATTCTAAATACTACATTTGCGGCCAGCGGTGCATTTCTTGCACAAAAATAAAAAGTGTGTCTACATTGCTGGTTTAAAAAAAAAAATATTCTAAATACTACATTTGCGGCCAGCGGTGCATTTCTTGCACAAAAATAAAAAGGGCGTCTACATTGCTGGTTTAAAAAAAAAAGATTCAAAATACTACATTTGCGGCCAGTGGTGCATTTCTTGCATAAAAATAAAAAGTGCGTCTACATTGCTGGTTTAAAAAAAAATATTCAAAATACTACATTTGCGGCTAGCAGTGCATTTCTTGCACAAAAATAAAAAGTGCATTTACATTGCTGGTTTAAAAAAATATATATATTCTAAATACTACATTTGCGGCCAGCGGTGCATTTCTTGCACAAAAATAAAAAGTGCGTCTACATTGCTGGTATATAAAAAAAATTCAAAATACTACATTTGCGGCCAGCGGTGCATTTCATGCATAAAAATATAAAGTGCGTTTACATTGCTGGTTTAAAAAAAAAATATTCTAAATACTGCATTTGCGGCCAGCGGTGCATTTCTTGCACAAAAATAAAAAGTTCATCTACATTTCTGGTTTAAAAAAAAAATATTCTAAATACTACATTTGCGGCCAGAGGTGCATTTCTTGCACAAAATTAAAAAGTGCATCTACATTTCTGGTTTAAAAAAATAAAGAATAATAAATAGTGCTACATAGTACATTTGCACCTTGCTGTGCATTTCTTGCACAAAATTAAAAAGTGCATCGACATTGCTGGTTTAAAAAAAAATAAATAAATAGTGCTACATAGTACATTTGCACCTTGCTGTGCATTTCTTGCACAAAATGAAAAAGTGCGTCTACATTGCCGGTTTAAAAAATAATATAAATATGTGCTAAATAGCACATTTTCGTCCAGAATGAGGGACGTGGTCGTGGTCATGTGCTGCTGGTGCTGCTGGTGCTGCTGGTGTTGGTGAAGCTCCTGTTGCAAGGAGAGGACGTGGTCGATGTGTGCCAGCTACATGCACACGTGAAACACCTTCCTCAGGTGCAAGTAGCCGACAGAACCTTCAACGTTATATGGTAGGCCCGAATGCCGCTCAACGAATGGTGAGGCCAGAACAAGTACAGGAAATAGTAGATTGGATGGCTGACAATGCCTCCAGTTCCTTCACATTGTCTCCCACCCGTTCCCTTGCTGAAAGCCCAGAGTCGGCACCTGAACCCCATGGCCATCTGTCTTTCACCTAAGCCCCTTGTAAATCAGCCAAGCAGTCTGAGCCAAAAGTCATGCAGCAGTCTCTTATGCTTTTTGATGACTCTGCTGGTGTGCTTTCCGTGGGCCATCCACATAGCCGTGCCCCAGAAGTGGAAGACATTGAGTGCACCGATGCCCAACCACTTCTGGTTCAGGATGAGGACATGGAAACACCCCCGTAGCACGTCTCTGATGATGACGAAACACAGGTGCCAACTGCTGCAGCTTTCTACAGTGTGCAGACTGACAAGGAGGGCAGTGGTGAAGAGTGGAAGGTGATGTGGAGGATGATGAGGTCCTAGACCCCACATGGAATGAAGGTCATGCGAGTGACGTGTGCAGTTTGGAGGAAGAGGTGGTGGTCGCACAGAGGCACCAGCACAGCAAAAGATGAAGCAGGTTGCAAAAGCGGAGCGACCGTCCCCTAGACAGTATGCCTGCTACTACCCACCGCAACGCTTAAAGCTGTCCATCTCCCAAACACTGGAGAGAAAGAGGAACTACCCCATACCCACTCGCGATCCCTGGCCCTGAATGCCAGCATTTTAAAATTCCTGGCCTTTGAAATGCTATCATTCCGTCTGGTGGACACAGACAGTTTTAAAAACCTGATGGTGGTGGCTGTCCCACAGTACGTGGTTCCCAGCCGCCACTATTTTTCCAGGCGAGCCATCCCTTCCCTACAAACAAGTCGGGGACAAGATCAAGTGTGCACAGCGCAATGCCATTTGTGGCAAGGTCCACATAACCACTGATACGTGGACCAGGAAGCACGGGCAGGGACGCTATATCTCGCTAACTGCATACTGGGCAAATGTAGTGGCCGGTGGGCCTGAGGCGGATAGCAGTTTGGCGCATGTGCTTCCGCCACCGGGGATTGCAGGGCATTTCTCTTTCCCTCCTGTTGCCTCCTCCTCCTACTCCGCTTCCTCCTCCTCTACTACCTCCTCATCCGGACAGTGTAACACCTTCACCACCAACTTCAGCACATACAGGGGGAAACGACAGCAGGCTGTTTTAAAACTGATATGTTTGGGGGATAAACCCTACACTGTGCAGGAGCTGTGGATGGGCATTGAACAACAGACCGATGAGTGGTTGTTGCCACTGAACCTCAAGCCCAGCCTGGTGGTGTGCGATAATGGGCGAAATCTCGTAGCAGCTCTGGACCTAGCCTGTTTGACGGACATCCCTTGCCTGACGCATGTGCTGAATTTGGTGGTGCAGAAATTTCTAAAAAACGGCCCAGATATGTCAGAGCTGCTGCAGAAAGTGTGGGCCGTCTGTGCGCGCTTTCAGCGTTCTCACCCTGCTGCTGCTCGCCTGTCTGCGCGGCAGCGGAACTTTGGCCTTCCCTCTCACTGCCTCCTATGCGATGTGCCCACAATGTGGAACTCCACCTTGCACATGCTGGAGAGTATGTGCGAGCAGCAGCAGGCAATAGTTGAGTTTCAGCTGCAGCGCGCATGGGTCAGTCGCTCTGCGGAACAGCATCACTTCACCACCAAGTGGGCCTTCATGTGAGACCTGTGTACCATATTGCGGCGTTTTGAGTACTCCACCAACATGGCCAGTGCCGATGATGCTGTTCTCAGCGCTACTATCCCACTTCTATGTCTCCCGAAAAAACACTTTGGGCGATGATGGAAGAGGATGTGGCACAGCAGGAAGAGGAGGAGGAAGAGGGGTCATTTCCACGGTTATCAGGCCAGTCATTCACAAGTGGCTCGGAGGGTGGGTTCCTGCACCAGCATAGGCCAGGTAAAAAATTTTCAAGCCAGGGCACAGTTCTGGAGGATGAGGAGGATGAGGATGATGAGGAGGAGAGGCAGGGTGGTACCCTCGTGGGCATCACTGGAGCGTGGCTGGGGGGATACGAAGGACACAGATCATACACAGGACAGCTTGTCTTTGCCTCTGGGCAGCCTGGCACACATGAGCGACTACATGCTGCAGTGCCTGTGCAATGACAGCCAAGTTGCCCACATTGTAACTTGTGCTGATTACTGGGTGGCCACCCTGCTGGGTCCCCGTTACAAGACAACGTGCATCCTTAATTCCCTCACTGGAGCGTGATCGGAAGATGTGCCACTACAAGCGCACGCTGGTAGACACGCTGCTGAGGGCATACCCAAATGACACCGGGGGCTCAGTGGAAGCACAAGGCGAAGGCAGAGGAGGAGGAAGAGGTCGCCAATGCAGCTGTGGCACCGCCAGCACCTCAGAAGGCAGGGTTAGCATAGCCAAAATGTGGAAAAGCTTTGTCAGCAGCACGCCACAACAAACAGCACCACCAGCTGATAGGCAACGTCTTAGCAGGAGACAGCATTTCAACAACATGGTGGAACAGTATGTGCGCACATGCCTACACATACTGACTGATGGGTCTGCCCCATTCAACTTCTGGGTCTCCAAATTGGGCACATGGCCTGAGCTTGCCCTTTATGCCTTGGAGGTGCTGGCCTGCCCTGCAGCCAGTGTATTGTCTGAACGTGTGTTTAGCATGGCAGGGGGCGTTATCACAGACAATCGCAGCCGCCTGTCCACAGCCAACGTGGACAAGCTAACGTTTATTAAAATGAACCAGGCATGGATCCCACAAGACTTGTCTGTACCTTGTGCAGAATAGACATTTATACCGGCCTCACACAGCCATTGGTATACTTCAGTGAACTTATTCCTTTTTTTTTTAATATGTCTCAATATTTTGCGGGCTACCCCAATTAGAAAAAGAAAACAAACAAACAAAAAACAGTGTTGCTACCTCCTCCTCCTCCACCGCCACTTCCACCTACACCGCCACGTTCACCGCCTCCTCAACCTCCTACTCCACATCTACCTCCTCGTCCAATTGGTTTTATCACAATGGCAAAGACATTCAGAGAGAGACAGTCCTGTTTTGTCTCTGTTGAAAAGGAAATATAGTGCTTATAAAAATAAGTGCTTATTAAAAGGAAATTTAATAACATAAATAATAAAAGTGTGATGAAATGAAAAAATGACTACCAATCAATATTTGGGTGATGTGTGCCCTCGGATTAACAGCTACCTAGATATTTGAAAGCAAATATCTGGGTAGGTGTTACTTTGTCTTTGCCAATATTTAGCAATGCCATAACCATTTTATAAAATCCTATACTCTTACAAAAATGAAACAAGGCTATTAAAATAAAATTACAAGTAAATGTTAAGTGAATTTGCAGAAACACCTCTTTTTTACACACATTTTGTACACTAAATTAGCCAATTTAGGGCACACATTTATATAAACAACTATTATAGTCAGTTTCCACACATTCCAAATAACATTTCAGATTTATTCTTGACAGCATCAAAATGGACTGGGTGGTAGTTAATAGTGTTTTGTGATTCGTGACGAATCTTGTATTCATGTAAAACTACGACAGTTCTTATTTAGACTTTACAATAAA